>APFE031483700.1:46745-67679 GCA_000404065.3 Pinus taeda | reverse complement strand
TGAGGAGTGGTAATTCCAGCCAATGCATTACAAGATATGGTCGGATTCATTTCTTCTTTATCTAGGGTTTGTTTCTAGAGTATATCCTCTTCTTTTGACATTTCTTGTTCCTTTTCTTCCTCCTCTTCACAATCTATGTAGAATAATTTCTTCTCAGCACACTTATGACCTTTAGTGTATTTGCTATCACAACTGTAACAAAGCCCTTTGCTCTTTTTTCTTCCAATTGTTGTGGTGTCAACCTTATAGGTTGTGGAAGACTAGGGGCAACAACACTTCCATCTTTATAGTTATGAGTGTATGCTTCCTGGTTGCCATAATTTTTGCTTTCCATTTTTCTTGCTAACCTGAATGCCTTCTCTAATGAATCAGGTTCCCAAAGGCGAACATCATGTTGGATATTATCCTTTAAAGACCCTATGAACACATCAATCCTATGCTCCTCTGGAATATCTTTTACCCTTATGTTCAATTTTTGGAACTCCTCAATGTGCTCCATTAATGAACCCTTTTGTTTGAGACTTATCAATTGGCTAAAAAAAGTGTTGCCTTTTGTATAATCATAATGTGCTATCAATTATTCCGAAAAATTGCCCAAGTGATAAATTATTTACGAGAGAAAAGCCATTGATACCATACAAACTGATTTGGTTCCAAATATAAAGTTGCCATACGTACCTTTTGTGTGTTTTGCACATTATTGAGATCGAAGAATTGCTCCATCTGTAATATCCAGGTGGCAGGATCCTTGCCATCAAACTTCCTCATATCGATTTTTGGAATATGATGAGTCTTCGATCCAACATTAGTGTCTATGGAATCATGATTAACATTTCTTTTATTATCATCATGAGTTTCTTTTAGTACCCTTTCACCCTTAGTGTCCATTTCTTGTAGCAACTTATTCATATTTATCTTCAATTCGTCCATCTTATCATCCATGCCATCCATTTTAGCATCCATGCCATTCATCTTAGCTTCCATGCCATCCATCTTAGCTTCTACATCTTTCATCTTAGATTCTGTTACTTTTTGTGCAAGTTACACTTGTTGTACTTGGTCTCGTAATTTTGATATATCATGTTGCATTTCTTCCTCTTCTTCATGAGTCATGCTAGAGCTTTCAGCTTCCTTACTAGGTGTTTGCATTTTCTTTCCTTGGGGCATCAGTTACGATAATAATGCTCTACTATGCCCTTTGAATTCCTTCAAAATAAATTTTCAAACCAAGCTTAAGCAAAAATTTAAGAAAATCTACACACCTTTTTTCACTTTGTAGGAGCTCAATATTTCCTCTGATGTATCTATGTACTTTTTGATTATCTAGTTCTAAATTTGTGACCTGTCGTAGCCCTCTGTGTCCTCTTTCCAATTCCACAAGTGTGACCCAAATTGGATTCTCCAAGGAAGATTTATGTGAAATCTCCCACAGTGACTTGATTATAGACTAGTTCAGTAGAGTGAACTTGTACGACGTGCCACGAGTCACTATTTCAACCTTTGGAATTGAAAAATACATACAACAAACTACAATCCATCCTCTTTCTGTACCTTCTTACAAAATTTCAATCCGATCCCCAGAGAGAAAGTTATGACGATTTTCCCAAGGTCACCTGTTTGGAATGTAATTCAGGAGTCTGCAAAAATACCAACTTCCTCAGATCATATCTCCGCAAATATAGTGAAAAACTCTGAAATTCAGACCCAAGATTCAGAGCAATTTCGACTCAAATGGGTTTTTTTTTCTTCTGAAACATCACAGAAAAAAAGGTATAGCGAAAATGCCACGATGACCTATTTGGAGCAGCGAAACCCTAGAATCCAAAGCTCTGATACCAAATGTTATGAAACCAGCTCACAAGAAATAGAAAAGAGAGAACAACGCCTTAGAATTCAACCTCTTCAAGGGGGCAAACTCCTTTACATTACATAAATGAACAATTCTTGGATGATTCAAATGACAAAACCTCCTTTCTATATATAGGAGTCTAAGGAGTCACAATATAATCTAGCTGACCTGTCAATAATAATATAAAGCCACAAAAATAACAATAGAGGGATTCTATGGGGCACAACAATAAAAATATGGGGGCAATAGGGGCACAACAATATTAATAAGGGGTATAACTACAATAGTAATGGGGTAATCACTAGTATTATAGGGACCCAACAAACCACCGTTTCAAACAATGTATCAATGGTTTTTAAATAAAATATATTTATTTCATATAAATAATTTCGAAGATAAACTAATTTTAGATATATGGATATTTTTTCATAAAGGTATGATAACAAGAGGGATTCAAGAATTAAGTGCTAGTTTTTTCTTTTTTTCTTTTTTTTAGTTTTTTCTATTTATGCAAAATGGTTACATAATTATCCATAGTTTTCTAAAATTTTACTAGTCTCAATCTTCCGAGATTTATTGGTTGTGGATAGTTACCAAAAAATACTACACTTTGCAAAAGGATTTGGCCAGCCAAAAGCGGAAAGGAACATAGAACTAAAACACTCTCAAAATTAGAATACAACAAAGAGCCATTATTAATCAAATGAAGTTACCGGAGCAATATTTTTCGGTCGTGAACTAGGCGACGGTGGAGGCTTGAACTCGTAGTGAAAATGATTCACTATATGGTCCATATAGACCTCCAAATGATTCAACTTTTCATGTAGATTCCATTGTCCCCTTTACAGACTTTCCAATTTTTCCTTCATGTACCATTGATTCTATTGAAGGTCATTTAAAAGGACATAATCACATTCATTTATTCATGTCTATCTCTAGTGAGATGAACCACAAGCAATCTAAGTTGTTTGATTTGATATCAAATGTCTTCCTCACCCAAAGCATGCTTGGGAGAACTAGGTGAGTTGGTAGGATTAGGAGACACTTTCTTTCCTTGGGTAGAATTATCCCTCTGATACTAGCTACATTTACCTCTTTCTTTGACTTCCCAGTTCACTTAACCTCGTTGGCAAGGCATCCTTGGCTTTACAATGACACAGTGAGAGTCGAACACAAGGTAGATACAACTACAATAGAAAGAAAAAAAAAATCTTACACTCTTAGCACAACAAGATCCCACTACAAAAGAACACCACACCCTGCCCAAAACCCAATTGCAATAGGTCGAGGTCCTAGAGCGATATTGAACATTGGATATTCTCAACCCACTAGACTAAAGGCTCCTTAACTAACAGATTCCCACCCCAAAGTAAGGAATCTGAGTGCCAAACAGAAGGAGAGGTAGACAGAAAACCAATGTCTTTTACCTTCCCTCTCAAGCTAAACCCCCACAACAAAAGAAAGAGCCAAATAAACCTGACCCAAAATGGAAGACCATGTGCACCATTATATTGAACAACATAACATACAATAACACAAATAAAGGAAAATTGTACCAATTTAACCAGCTCAATATTGCAACCGTAAGATGAAACTACACCAAGAAGGGATTTTTCTTTACCTTGTACCCATGCCCCATATAGTCTAGTTAAGAGACATTGTTAAGAAGCAATTTGGATCTACCTTGTACCCATTTGATTTTTTCTTGTCTAGAGAGCGAACCCATCCCTCCATGGTGCTAGGATATATACACGTCTTGTGAACAACTAAAGTCGATAGTCTATTTGTGGATAGAAACCTTGAACACACCATTGCAACCAGTGATTTTACAAAATAAGGGATATTTTTTAAACCTCACACTTCCCATGCTTTGGGAATAACAATTTTGTCCCATCTCAACCATGGAAGCACAAATTCATCCTTTTTTCTTGCCCATAGAAAAAAAGAGAAACATTTGTGCAGTGTATTGAGAACACCCTTCAGAATCCAAGATAGGGACATCTAGTAGATAGGGATCACTTCAAGTACTGATTTGACGAGTACCGATGATCCTGCTCTTGACATCCATTTGAGGCTCCACACTTTCAACCTATTTTCTAGATTTTGAATTAACCATTGCCAATCCTCCTTTTGATAATGATTTGGCTTAAGATGGAACCCTATATATTTTATAGCATTGTCAAATGTATTGATATGAAAGGGGAAGAAATCTTAATCATTTCTAGCTTCATCGAAAGATAGATCAAGTGGGGAGAGGTTTTATTCTGTAATATTACTTGCATTCTAGTAGCTTTATGGAAGACGAGAAAAGAAGCATTTATAGATGCCATGTCACACCTAGAACAATCTCTAAACAATAGCATATCATCTACAAATAGTAAGTGTGTGATTTCCAAATATTTAGCCATAAATATATCCTTTAGGTCCCCCCTTATTTTAGCTTTTAATAGCAACCTGCTAAGACATTCGACCACTAAAAGGAGAAACAACGAGGAAAGGGGGCATCATTGGTGAAGCCCTCGTTGTGCATGAGAAAAGGGGGAGGTTGATCCATAGATGAAAACCACAAAAGAGATGGAAGTTATACAACTCATAACCCAATTTATGAAATGGACTTTAAAGCCTAAGTGAGTAAGATTCAAGTGTAAATATAGCCAAATGACCTTATCATATGCTTTAGACAAGTTAATTTTGATCACTTTGATTACAATACTTATCAGCTTCCTAGTCTTGAGGTTATGAAGTCCTTCTTGAGCTACCGCAATTGCTTCATGGATCTAACGCATTAGAAAATTAAATCACAGTGCAATGGAACACATAAAATATTTTGGAAACAAAACAGAGTAACACATAAAGCAAGAGAAACACAGATATGCATGGTTCTCCCAATTTGGGCTACATCCATGGAGAAACAACTAGTCCTTCATTTTATATTGTCTAGCAAAGTGAAGAGATAAAACCTACACCAGATCTGTTCTAATTTCCTCTTCACTCTCACACAATCTCCTCTCTCTTTCTCACCAGAATAATAATACACATTTGCAATAAAATTCCTTCATATAAACTAAGGGTTTCCTTCTATTGATAAAAATCCTAAATTAACATAACTTAAACCATCAGATCATCCTCCTAATGAATGACCTAGATTGAATATGAAATTACAATATTTTATAAGGCAATTTTTCATCTATTTTTAGCTTTGAGGGCACTACCCTGGCACAACCGTCGAGGGACCACTAGCCCCTGGACCTCCCAGATGGGGGGAATAGTTCCCCCTCACATGGAGGGGTGTACATTATTCTTTGGGTATACACTTGGATGAAAACAAGACATATGAATCAGGAAGATACTCAAGATCCACACCCAACATGATGACCTTCTAAAAAATTGAATTCCTCCCAAAAAACATTTTTGGAAAGTATTCGCTTGATTTTTTTTGCAATTATTTTAGTGATCACCTTATAAATACAATTACATAGAGATATTGGCATGAAATCATTAAAATATTATGGTTCATCTCCTTTGGGAATGAGTGCTATAATAGTTGAGTTAAAAGATGCCAACATCCTTCTATCTTTCAGAAATCCTCAACCACTTTGAGCATGTTTTCTCTCAAAATGTCATAAATACCTAGAGAAATATTCTATAAGCCAACCATCTAGCCCAAGGCTCTTGCATTTCTGGATATTGTGAAGAACCTCTTGCAGCTCACGTTCTAAAACCAGTTCCATTAATCATTGGTTATATTTATCATTAACAAAGCACGAGAACTCCTGGGCCACATGAATCACTTCTATTATAGAAGTTTCAAAAGGTGCATTAAATAGGTTGTTGAAGTGTATATTCCCCAACCTGCCTAACTCCTCAAAATTGGTTGAATTACCCCCTTCCTCATCATTCAATTCCTAGATCATGTTTTGGTATTTTCTCCCTTCCGCTAAATTTTGAAAAAAAATGTATTATCATCCCTACTCTTTAGCTAGAATCCTCTACTTTTAAGCATTTATAGGGACTCCTTATCTTCCATAAATATTATTTTATATGATTCTAGCTAAAGTATTCTTTGTTTTAATTCATTAGTCACATAACCCCACCTTTCAGGATCCTCCAAATTCTTTAGTTCTTCCTCCACTAGTTTCAATTATTTACCCTCCCTCTAATTATTCAAGATGGACCATTGAAGGGTGGCTCTGTTTACCTTATTTAGGTTTTATGAAAAATGGGTTGCAATAAGGACTCTCACATTCATATTTAAGGGGATCCAATTCTCCAAGACTAAATTGTCAAATTTATCATGTTTTAACTAGGAGGAATTAAACTTAAAAGGGTTTCTTGGTTTATGCACTCCCTCCTTTAATTCCAAAAAAATGCATGATGATTTGATTCATTTCCATTCCCTATCCATGACCTAAACAATTCTATATTGTCCATCAAATATTCTATGAAAATAAAATTATCAATGCATTTTACAATCATCGGATCACATGATGTTATTTTTCTCTAAGTAGGCTTACTTTTGATCACGTCCACATCAAAAAAAATCCCACCCTTGAGGAGGAGAGAGAAGAAATTAGAGAGGGGGTTGATCTTGGCATGAAGACACCAAACTTTAGAAGCCCCTATCAAGAAACTAATATCACATCCCACTATCAAAATATATGTTGACGTGAAGGATGTCCTCATCATCTGGTTGCAGTATGGAACCTTTTCTTGAAATGGGCCATAAATGTTTACAGTATATATGTTCAAACCTAACAATAAAGAAACAAATTATGCTCCTGGCGCCATTTTTAAACCCCAAGAACCAGACACTTTGATGGTTATTTGATTAAAACCTCCATTTAGACTCGCATATCTTCACTTGGCATCCAAATATTAGTAAAGCAAGCCCAAGGAAATGACCCCAACACCTGGGTAATCTTGTCACCATCCCCCAATGTTTGTTGTAGAAATATTATATCCATATTTTCTGTAAATACCAATCTCCTCAAGGCTAGTTATTTAGGTACGCTAACCAAAGCCTCATAGTTAAATGATAGAAAAATCATTACGATAACCCTCTTGGGGATCATGCTTCTCTAATCACCTCATCAATCGACCAAAATTTTAATTCTGCCACGTTTTGTATAGCTTTTTGTTGGTCTTATGATAGGTGGGATTTTCTCCCCCACAAGTGGCCACCAACCTTGGGTGGGGAGGAGGGGCCAAGGATGCCAATAAAGAGAGTGGGATCTACCTTTGGGCGTCAAGGTCAAAGATTGTAGTGGGAGAGAGACTCTGAATATTTTTCTTTCATATTGGGCATGGAAACCTTTTGGGAGGGGCAAGAAGGATTTTTAGTGGGGCACAAACAAATGACTTGTACATATGAAATTACAATATTTACAAGGAAAATTTTCATATATATTTAGCTTCAGAGGCACTACCCCTGGACCCCCACAGGTGGGAAAAGTCCCCCTCGCACCCCCCTACATGGAGGGGTGTTCAATATTCCTGGAGTATACACCTGACTGGAAACAAGACCTCTTAATCACAAAGACAATTAGGCTCCACACCCAACAATCACCCACTTGGAGATTGATTATATAAAATCCACCTCTGCTTTGCTTGCTAGAAAATGCTTCCACTTTGGACCTAATTGTTTCCCATCTACATCATCATACTTAAAGACCAACTGAAACTTCGAAGAATCTTAGTTTCTCCCTCGTTACAAATTTTGTTAACATATATGTAGGATTTTGACTAGTGTGTGTCTCTTTTAGCTTCAACTATCCACCTTCCAACACTGACCACATGAAATGGTACTTAAGTTGTATATGTTTAGTCTTGGAATGAAATTTTGACTTTGAGTTGTTTGCAAGATGAATGGCACTTTGGATGTAATTGTATAACTTTTCCATCTCCCGCTTCCTTCCAAATCATCCATTAATCTTTGTAACCAAATCATTTCTTTTCTTGCCTCTGTAGCTGCAACATACTCTGCTTCCATTGTTGAAAGTGCAATGATGGTTTGAAATATTGAAACCCAACTAGTAGTTGTTCTACCTACATTAAGTACAATCCCTATGGTTCTCCTCATGTTATCTCTAACACCTGCCACATATACATCGGCATATCCCTATAAAGCAATGTTTGAACCACCAAAACATAATTCTTGATTTTTGGTACCTCGCAAATATCTAAGAATCTAGTTCACTACCATCCAATGCTCTTTTCCTGGATTTTTCAAATACCTACTTACAAATCCTACTTCATGTAAAATATCAAGGCTTCTAAAGATCATTACATAATTTAAGCTTCCAACTGTTGATGCATATCAAACTTTACACATATAATCCATCTCTTCCTGAATCTTGGGACACATCTCCTTACTTACTTTAAAATTTCTAGCCAAAGGTGTCATAACTGGTTTTTCATTTTGCATATTTAATCTTTCCAACACATTTTCAATGTACTCACTGAGCCAATGTTAATTTGTGTTTTTTTCCCTCCTTAGTTACTCATACCGAGGACTTGTTTTGCAGTAACCAAATCCTTCATTGGAAATTAATTTTCCAATTTTCCTTTGAGCACATTTATTTCCTGTATGCTAGACCCCGCAATAAGCATGTCATATACATACAACAACAATATAATATAGCTAGCATCATTTGGATTTTTAAGATAAACACAATGGCCAAAGTGACATCTAGTATAACCTTGTTAAGACATAAACCTGTCAAATTTTAGATACCACTACCTTGGAGCCTGTTTTAAGCCAGACAAGCTCTTCTTCAATTTGCACATTAATTTTTCCTTCCCTTTGAGTGCATACCCTTGTGGTTGCTACATATACATTTCTTACTCTAAATCCCCATGGAGAAAGGTTGTATTTACATCTAACTGCTCAAGATGAAAATCTTTTGTTGTCACTAGACTTAAAATAGTTCTAATTAAAGTCATTTTAACAACAACGAAAAAAATTTCATCAAAGTAAATGCCTTTCTTTTGCGCAAACCCCTTGACCACAGTCTAGCCTTATACCTTTATTTACCTCTAACTTCTCCCTTCAACCTATAAACCCATTTATTTTGTGACGTTGTTTCACCTGCAGGCCACTTGACTAAGTCCCAATTATGGTTATGAATTAAGAACTCCATCTCTTCTTCCATGGCTTTCTCCCACTTCTTCCTAGTTTCTACCTACATTGCTTCTTCATATCTTTCTAGTTCACTAGAATCATTCAACAATACATAATATAAGGAAGGAGAGTAACGTTCAGGGGGTATACTTATCCAAGTAGATCTTATAACACCACTTTCAAGTGTTTGATGTGTTTATTGCTGTTTTGTTTGTTGTTGTTGTTGTGGTTGCTAATCATTATGATTTTCAAGCACCTTTACTTTTTATGTGATCTCATGAAGCACTGTGTATTATTTGTTTTCCTTTTCCTATTTTTTTCCCTGCATATGATCCTTACACAAGGCCTTTTTATTAAACATGACATATATGCTCCTAATTATTTTGTGGTTTTCATAATCATATAAGCGATAACCAAAATCATTAACACCATATCCAATAAAGGTACATTTATTTGATTTTGCCTCAATATTTGTTCTATTTTATTTATTGATGTGGACAAAGGCTTCACAACCAAAAGTCTTTAAAAATGAATAGTTTTCCTTTTTATCTGTCCATGCGTCCTTTAGAATACCACCATCCAAGGAACTTGACGGACCTCTACTTATTAGATAAACAACGGTATCTACAACATTTACCCAAAATTGTATGGGAAATCTTGCATGCAATCTCATGCACCTTACACACTCCATGATTGTCATGTTCATCCTTTATGACACATCATCTTCCTGCGGTGTTCCTGGAACTGTCTTCTCTCTATGAATTCCATGCTCTGAATGATAATTATAAAACTATTTGTTGTAGTATTCACCTCCATTGTCTGATCTGAGACACTTCAACTTCTTTCCTTCATTCTCAACCAAAAATTTCCATTTCTTGAAAATATCAAATACATCATATTTATTTCGAATACAATAAATCAAGGTTTTCTTAGTTTCATCATCAATAAAAGTAACATAGTAGTGAGAGCCACCGAGAGATGATACCTGACTAGGTCCTCATACATTGTTTTGCACCAGGTCTAATTTTTCTTCTCAGTATCTCCTTCCCAGCTCTGATAAATCTGACTCTATTTTGCTTTAGATAAACACAATTTTCACTGAAATCCAAATTAACATGCGTCAAATGTGACAACAATTTACTTGAGTGAAGAATTTGCATCCCCTTCTCACACAGGTGTCCGAGTCTATGATGCTACAATATCGTATCTTCACCTCTAGAGGTTAAAGCATTAAAAAAATTAGAAATATCATTTCATAAATAACATATACCAACCTTTTCTCCTTTTCTATTATAGGGGCTCATTTAGTGACCTTCAAGGTTTTGTCTGTGAATGTAGTTACATAGCCTTCACCACTTAACTGCCCTATTGTAATTAGATTTTTCTTCAAATATGGAACATGCCTTAGCTCCTTCCATATCCATTGGTTTCCATTATTTTCTTTATAAAAAATTTACCCATTGCAATGATTTTACACAGTTTATCATCACCCAAACAAACCTATCCAAAATCTCCTTGAGCATATTCATGAAAATGTTTCCTATCATGTGTGGAATGGAATGAATCCAGTGAATCTACCACCCATGCATCAAAAATATTCTTTAATGAAAGGATAAAAGAATCTTGCAACACATCAAATATCACATAATTCACTTCATGATTGTTCTCTTGTTGTCCATATCCTTCCTTTCCCTTCTGATATTTGAAGTATTTATTCAGGTTTTTCTTCCTGCATTTCCAACACACTATCCTTGATCTAGATCTAGATCTATATTTTCTTGACTTACTGTGATTTCCTGGGCTCCTTTCTCTTTCCATATTTCTTCCCTAGTCTTTGCAGTCAAAGAATTACTTGATGTCTCACCTTAGATTTTATGTCACATTTCCTCACTAAGGATGGCACCAACAACATCATCAAACTTGAAACTACTAGATCTAGAGATAGAGTTACTAATCGATATAACTAAGCCATTCCAAATTTTGGCAATGGGCACAGAAACAAAAAAGCCCTAACTTCATCATCAAAATTTATGCCTACAGAACTTAACTATTTGTTAACTGTGTTAAATTCATTTAAATAATCAACAAAATATCCACCTATTGACATCTTCATATTGAATACATACTTCATAAGAAATACCTTATTTGACGCTGATGGTTTTTCATATATTTTAGCCAACACCATCATTAAACCTTATGTTTTTGTTTCTGTTGAAATGTTGAATTCCATTGACACTACCAGGCAAAGCCGTATTGTTCCCAGTGCCTTTCTATCAAGAATCCCCTATTGCACATTCTTCATACTCATTGGCTTCTTTCCTTTTTCCCTTAATGGTAGGTAAATATCTTTCTGACATAAATAATCCTCCATTTTCATCTTCCATAGCTGGTAATTTTTACTGTTGAATTTCTCAAGCCTAAACCCACCATCTTCCACCATTTTTTCCACTCGAACTAGGAACCCTTCTTTCCTACAAGTTTGTTAGTCAAATATACCTTTCGCTCTGATAGCAGGTGTTCAAAAATTAAATCACAGAGCAATGGAAAACATAAAATATTGTGAAAAAAAAAACATAAACACATAAAACAAGAGAGACACAGATATATGTTCTTCACCTAGTCCATCAAGAAACAATCAGTCCTTCCTTTTATATTATCCAACAAAGTGAATATATACAACATACAACAGATCTGTAGTAATTTCCTTTTCGCTATCACACAGTGTCCTCTCTCTTTCTTGATCTGAATAATAATACATAGTCAGAATACAATTCCCTCATATAAATCAAGGATTGCCTTCTAGAGAAAGAAATCCTAAATTAACATATATTCTACCCTTAGATCATCTTCCTAATGAAAGACCTAGATTGACTATGAAATTACAACATTTTACGAGGCAAATTTTCATATATTTTAAGCTTTAGGGGCCTGCTAGCCCTCGGACTCCCCAGCTGGGGGGATAGTCCCCACTAAACCCCCAAGGTGGAGGGTTCTATAGTCTTCCTAGGGTATACACACAATTGAAAATAAGACCCTTGAATCATGAAGATAACCTGTCTCCACAATCAACATGAAAACCTTCTAAAAAAATGAATTACTCCCTAGAAACAATTTTGGAAAGTAACAGCTTGATTTTCTTTGCAATGATTTTATCGTTCATATTATAAATACAATTTCATAGAGATATTGGCCTAAAATCATCAAAATATTGAGTGTCATCTAATTTGGGAATGAGGGCTATAAAATTTGAGATAAAACATCCCATCATCCTTCCATTTTGTCGGGAATCCTCAACCCCTTTGAGCATGTCCTCTCCCAAAATTTCATAAAGACCCAGAAATAAATTCTATAGGCCAATCATCTAGCCTAGGGACCTTGTATCTATGGATATTTTGAAGAAACTCTTTCATCTCACCTTCTAAAACTGGTTCCATTAATCATTTGTTACCGTTATCATTAACAAAGCAAAGAAAATCTTGGGCTACATGAATCACTTATACAATAGAAGTTTCAAAAGGTGCATTGAATACATTGTTGAAGTATCTCTTCCCTGGCCTGGATAACTCCTCAAAAGTGGTGGACTTACCCACTTCCTAATCATTCAATTCCCAGATGGTATTTCTGTATTTTCTCCCTTTCACGAAATTTTGAAAAACAATTGTATTATCATCTCTACTCTTCAGCCATAATCCTATACTTTTAAGTATCTATAGGACCTCCTTCTCTTCCATAATCATTATTTTAGATGCTTCTAGATAAATTATTCATTTTTTCAATTCATCAGTTGCATAACCCCACCTTTCAAGATCTTCCAAACTCTTTAGTTTTTCCTCCACTAGTTTCAATTCTTTACCCTCCCTCTAATTCTTGACAATGGACCACTGAAGGGTGTCTCTTTTTACCTTCTTTTGGTTTTCTGCAAAATGGATTGCAATAGGTACTCTCACATTCGAATTGAAGTGGATATAATTCTCCAAGACTATATTTTGAAATTTGTCATGTTTTAAGTAGATGGCATTAAACATAAAAGGGTTTGTTTGTTTATGCACTCCCTCCTTTAATTCCATAAAAATGGATAATGATTTGATTCATTGTCATTCCATATCCAATGCCTAAATAATTTGAAAATTTCCATCAAATATGCTATGAAAATAAAATGATCAGGGAATTTTGTAATCGTTTCATCTCATGATGATATTTTTCCCCAAGTAGGCTTCCTTTTGAGCAAGTCCAGATAAGAAAAGGTCCACCCTCGAGAATGTGAGAGAAGAAATCGAAGAGGGAGTTGATCCTTGCATGAGGACCCCAAAATTTAGAAGCCCCTATCAAGGAACTAAGATCTGTTTTACAACAAAATGACCTCCTCATCAACTCAGAGGTGAAAGACATGACGACTAAAGCAAAGACCACAATTGCATGCCTTAATTCCACACTAACGTTGGTCACACACTGAAAACCTGCTTTATAAATATTTTTACTAAGCCTAAGGGTGCGTTAGTGACCCTACTAAATCAAGTTGTTAGACTAGGGGCAGCGTTAGTGAAACTAAGGGAAGTTCAATGGGTCAAACCAACGAATTGACTCACAAATATCTAGATATCTATACCTAAATTTGCTCAAGAAAATCAAGGAAACATCCAAAATCGAGATATTTGGAGGATTTCTAATCTAAGAAAAGAAGGCAAATGGGGAAGAGTTGAAAAGTAGAGCAAGTTCATTGCTTTTTTCCTAGTGAACTCTATGAGGAACTTGGAAACCCTAACTCAATTGCTATATAAGCAAGGTGAGGGTTATTGTGAAATGGGTCAGAACATTTGAAAGGATAGCCTATTAAGCTATTGTGAATTGTCACATACTTGAAGAATTGAGCTAGAAGAGAGAGAGAGAGAGAGAGAGAAGTGGAAGGGGCAAAGGAAGACTGATAGAACGGATGGTTGTAATCACTCTTCCGTTATTAATACAGAACTGTAGTTGTGTTACCTACTCCATAGTGTCAGTAACCTTGTTCATTAAGTTGTTCATTCGATACTTGTTTACATGAGTAGTTTAGTTGTATGGAAATAGATGTTCATTGTGCATTCACATATTAGTTTTCAAGATTGTATGATGTGATTGTGTTTGCCTTTCCTTTGTGCAGGAATTGATTTGGAGCCGGATTTGAAGGAGTTCTTCTTGGATGCATTGTGATCTCCAAACAAATCTAGAAGGAGACTTGAGGTAATCCTCTTTCCATACTTCGTTAACTTATATTTGATAGATGAACATGTGTATAACTTGGTAGCTTCTTCAGATAATCTTACAGTCAGTCAAAGGTCCTAGGAAGGCCTTTGAGGGTAGTTTTCATTCTCCATACACCGTGCATTTTACCCCATAGCAGAATTATCAACTTCACTTGGGACTATACATCTAGTTCCCGGTTTACCCAAAATCTTCTCTATTCTCTCTTCCTTCCAAGAGCTCCCTATTCTTCAACATTCCTTTTTCTGATCCACCAAATATCTTGCTACATCCTACTAGTATACATTCATCTCAGAAACTGATCTTGGAAACCCTATTTTTGATTAATTTCCCACAGTAACGCAGGTTACCAGGCTACACAAAGCTTTATAAAGCACTGTGCCTATGTACAAGGAGTGTTAATGGGCCTACTAACTCTTTGTAGCCACTATTACATAGCATTAGTATCCCTTCGCCTTGATATCCAATAGTATCTATGGACCAAAAGGGATGGAAAATGTGAAGACCATTTCTGTACCATGTAATTTTTTTTTTTTTATAAACATTTCATAATAAAATACAACCAGAAGAAAAAAACACTGGGAATTCAAATTTATTCAGCAACTGTCTAACACATTCCTAAATTTCATTTCATTGAACATATCATAAAATTGACATATATTTAACTAAGGCCATAAAGAAATCATACAAAATAATATTGCAACACACATGTACCATTCACCAGAAGATGAGACTCCACCTGATTTGTCGTTACTTGTCTTCCCTTGCTGTCGGTCACCTCTGAGAGTGAATGATGTCATACTTGATGCGAATGTGATGACCCACTAGTTAACCTCCCAGCCTACTCTTTGGGTACTCTTCTTCCCTGCGGACCCCCAAGCTGCGATGGGGTTGTACAATGGAGGAATGCCATAGCTAGTAGAGGAGAGCACTCCTTGGGTCAAGAGTCCCCTTCCTAAATCCTCTACCTCACCAAACTCACTATAGTTTCGTAATCACTGCTCTGACATAGTCTCATCCATCCAACAATAGGGTTCCAAAGTCCCTTTTCCCATGGCTTTCCCCTTATTTTATAGGAGTCCTTATAGGTAACACTTGGCATGTCATGCATAATTAATATAATTATTCACCCACCCATGTGTCACTCTCTCATCAAGGGTTTCCAAAATTATTTACTTAAATTTTTAATTTAAAACTAATATTTTCCTTACCTCAATCGAGATTCCTATTTCTTCTCCTAGTTGCCTCATGATCTCCCCCCTTTTTACTCCTTAATTTGTGTTCATTACTAAAGTCAATTAGTGATTCAAGATGTGATCCCATATCTACTCCCTAATTTAACTCAAGCTATCTCTTAGATGAATATTCTTATGTTGATTGTTGCCACATGGAGGTTCTCTACATTTCTCTAAATTTAATTTATTATTCTTATTTTAATTCACCTTCCTCTTCTCTTAATTAGGTTTAATTAGTTTAGGATTAATCTTAATCCTTACAATTATGTCCCTATTTCCCCTTTTACCTAATTAAACTACATAATTTACCTAATATTTTCCAGCATAGGAAGAGTAGAGTTTTTAAGGTAATCTATTTTATTTGTTCCTATGATCTTCTTAACCCAAGTTTTATTTTTGATTTAATTACCTCGGTTTTTAACATCATTTACCCTTGATGTAAATTTACCTAGTTTTCATTTCCTTACTATATTTATCAATTAATTTATTTTTAATGATTCCAAGGGTGCCAAGTTTGGTCTTGCCCTTCAAGAACTTCCCTTGAAGTTCCAAGGGTGCCACGCCTAACAATTTATTTGCGTTGTCAAGGGTGCCAAGTTGGTCGTGACCCTCAAGATATTCCCTTGAAGTTCCAAGGGTTCCACGCCTAACATTTTATTTGTGATGCCAAGGGTGCCAAGTTGTTCATGCCCTTCAAGAAATTCCCTTGAAGTTCCAAGGGTGCCACGCCACTTGCCTTTCAAGCATTCAAAGACTACGAGGGAAAAGTATAGGTGCAACGACAGAAACCACTCTCATCTCTTATGTTGCCTACTATAGTGAGACTAATGGTGTTGGGGATCAAGGAATCCGCCTTGATGCGTGCCCCCCAGTAAAATCCTCATGAGCGACCCAACTTTGGGACCTGCCATCATGGAATCATGATCTTCAAGGCAAAGGTGTTTCAACCTTTCCATCCCAAGTCACAGTGGGAGTGCTAGTCGGTGAGATCAAGGACACTGTCCCACCCCTCCCATGTAGTTCCATCCACTTGTACAACCCCTTCACCCATATTTGAGTCATTCGACCAAGCAACTAATCTGTGCGAGGTGTCATCAACTCATCATATGTGAGTGCCTTTGGTGGTTTCCTACCATACTCAATAATCATCAGTAACAAGGTTTCTCAGAGTTATCCATTGTCATAATAACATCATTGCCATTACCTAGTCATTCGCATCTTTGTTCATTGTGAACTAGAACTAATCCAATTAGGTAACATAGGGGACACATCCATCATGGCTATCAACATCTTAACATCAATAGAAAACATACCTATCCATCAAAGCTATCATCATCATGATATCAATAGAGAACATACATATCCTTTAGTGTTATCATCATCATAAATTCAATAGAGAACGTGCATAATCATTAATGTTACAATCATCATAATATCAATAGAGAATGTGCATAATCGTTAATGTTACAATCATCATAATACCAATAGAGAACATACCTAACCATTAATACTATCTTCATCATAATTTCAATGGAGAACATACATAAACATCACAACCACTAATATCACAATCACTACTAATATAGTCATGTGTCTGGATCCTCAACCCAAGGTCCTCAAAGAATAAAGTATCTAAGATAATGTCATATTAGGGTCAGGAAATTAGAGTGGACACTACAAAAAAATTCTGATGGGCTAAAATAAAATCTGTAATTGTATTATATCAGCAAAATTGGTGTCCTAGAAATTTATTTTAGGAAAAAAGTTTTGGTTTTTCTCTCTTAAAAACATTTTTCTGAAAGAAAGACTTATAATTTGTATTCATTCTTCTGTTTAAATTAGTTGTAAGTTGCTTCATTTTGGTTTAAGTAGTTGTTAGGAAACATTGGAAAAGAATCTTTTGGTTATGAAAGTGTTTAAAGACTATAGATGCATGGAAGAAACTATGAATATGTGAAAAATATGAATATGTAGAATACATCTTGTTTGCATCAAATTGAAATTTTTTTCAAAACATTATTTTTGCATGATTTATTGAGTCAAGAGTCTCATCACATTTCATACGTCAACTCCCTTACTGAAGAAAATAATCAAGTACACATAAAATTTACCTAAAATCAATCAGTAACTCTTTATTGAGAAAACAAACATTAGCTAGGCTAGGACCTTAAGATAAGCATGTGAGTGAACTGCCCAAGGTCGAACACCAAACTAGTGTCACTAATGAGCAAAAAATTCCTTCTCCACTCATACTACTGGGACCACTCCAGTCAAAGTGGAGCAAAATATGAGACAACATCGGACTGTAATCGAAGGTAGCTTGCCTTCTCTTACAAATCCTTTGGGTATTTTGTACATTGGGGGTCCCTTCGGGGATTTCAGAATTGAGTCGGGGACTCAAGTATCCTACTCACACAGCGTGCTATCTATGACTATGTCCCCCTCGGTGGTGTCTGTGATCTGAGGTATCTTTAGTGACCAAACTTATAGGGACTTACCCAAGGTGACTGGGACAGGCTGTCCTGGTATCTAACACATACGTATCTACTTTGTCTTCAGTTTTTGGGAGGGTACTCATCTTCACAAGAGTACTTGGCCCCTCAATCTAAGGTTCAAGTGAAGCTCTAAAGTAACCGTAACTGTACACCTGTCCATCCTTCTCTGTTATTCATTGAGATACCAGGCTTCATATCTGGTGAGCAGTGCCTATCAAACAAGGTATTTTCCCTCTGTTTGCTGATTGATAGACTTAGTGTATTGTTTATATTTTTTTTAGGCACCTGAGTGTTATCCTTTTGAGACTTTAACAAATATCGTGGTAAAATTTATTGATAAAAATTAGTGGTCACCGTGGCTACATCCAGCTCTTATCATCACTCCAGACGATTGTTAGGAATTCCTCCACTCATTGTGGAGGATCCGCCGAGTTCCACTGAACCAGATTCCCCATCTTCAGGGGATCAGTCTCCTAGATCTCACATGGGATCTATTTGGACAACCGATGATTCAAGTTTGCCAGAGGATTTCTTTATCGAAGGATTCCCTCCTTCCTTTAACACTCTGCTCACGAATACATTGGAACCTGTCTTGGCTCCTGTGGTACCTGTACTTCCTGCTTCAGTAATTGGAACATTTCCATATATCCAATCGACAACTAATGGATCATGGAACTTTGTGGACACTTTCGGTCCTCCACCACTTCCCTAGTCGATAGTCACCACAACACCGATAATGGTGAATCCCGCTATACCATTTGTCCCAGGTACAACCACTCACATGACACCATATTTGAGTGAACCCAGTAGATGCTAGGTTCCATCCCTATGGTGCCAAACTGCATACCTTCGTCAAGTGCCACATATAGTGCTCAATATAACACTCAATGCGACACTATGGGCACGGTTCCCGTTTACCAACAATATGGTCGGCTGCCAATGTACAGTTCAAACCTCGAGATTCATATACCTGGGGGGTTCCCAATATGCACATACTAGTAGGGAACGTAACAGTTCTCCCTCTATTCTCAGGCATGCATGGTCAGTGGCTAACTGACATGAGCATTCCCTCTGTTATCTCAAAATGAGACCCTGGAAGGCTGTAGACCAGGAAGACTTCAAGTAACTGTTTCAAACCTACTTTAGGCTGAGGCTTAGCCTCCTCAACCTGACAGGGCCCTCTCTAAATGGATTAATGATTTTGATTAAAGATAAGATGGCTAACTCTCATAGAACAACTGTGAAAAATATGAATGGTGGAAACACATTTAACAACTATCAACTGGGCTTATGGAGTCAAAAACACCTCAATATAACAATGAACTCAACCTTACATGGAAGTTAGGGCATTCAGCATTTAAACATTCAGAACATAAACTCATATAGGACCACACAATTTATAAATGTATACAGGAAGTCAGAGCACATTCAGTGAATTCTGAGTGATTATACATCCATAACACTGCAAGAATTAGGAAAAGGAAAACATCACATATTCTGAACATAAAAAATCCCTCATGAATCCTGAGAAGTAAAGCCAAAACATGTATTACTGAAACTGAGTCTTACATAAGCCAAATACAAGCTTTTTCATAAAATTTCCAACCCTGAGTACATTGATGCTTCAACTATATATAGCTCTCTTTACATAACTTGGATTCCTCCTCAAGCATGAGGGGAATTCGAATTCATCCTACTATGACACCTATTGATACTTAAAACTTACTATTAAATGCAAATGACACCTAACTAGGAGTCCTAGAGACCTAATACAACTAGGAGTGTAACTCCTTATTATGATTACAAAAACCTTATCTAAGAATTTAAATCATTATTTGACAACTTGCAACCTAAAGAAGTCGAATTTGATAAAGCCTCCCACGTGGTCATCGGACTGCTGAAGACAAACCCTAGAAATTAGGGAACATGTTTCCATGTTTTTAGGTTTAGGATCCCTGAAAATGGCACATGGGAAAGAGCCTTTATCTCCTCATCCATGACACATTTTTCGAAACTAAAGGAGGTTTTTGTATTCCAAGATGTCTATAACAAAAAACTCTCTTGGTTTTTTAAAATACTTCTCCAGCTGTCCAGAATCGATCCTTGATGTTCCTAGAAACTAGGAGACTGTCCCTTGCTCTGTTCTGGCTGAACAATGGGTCTTGGGACAGAGCTCATAACTTCTCCCAAAAACCGTATTTAGCAAAACTGAAGGAGGCTTTTGTGAAAAAATCCATGATGAACAAAAACCTCTCTTGTTTTTTTAAAAAACCGTCCCTACCTCCCAGAATGTGCCTTTGAAAAACAAGTGTAAAACAGAGATATATGCCTGTGAAAAACTTGCACCTACAGCAGTTTCGTAGCACAAGTTTAATCATTCATTTCTCCCAGCTCAAGATGTATTTGAGGAAACTGAAGGCAATTTTTGTACTTCAGTATATTAGGGATGAAAACCTCTTTCACTTTTCAGATATGAGGTTTTAACGGCTCATAAATGCTTCTAGAAATTGACTTGTAAAAACAAGGAGAGAAAGTTCCTTCTTTTTGCTTTTGATCTTCACAAGGATATTCAAAATCAATTTTGCCTACTGTCCTTCTTTGATTACACAAAAATGTTTTGGAATATTTTGCATTTCATGTGTAGACCTTGCCCATGTACCTGTATGAAGACAAAACCTTCTTCAACGCTGCTTGAAGTATGATGAAAAATACTTGCTGTGATCACTTTTATAACAAATGGCTTATGGTTCATATATGCTTTTCCTTTTCCCTTTCTGCCCTTGCTAGATGTTTGTGTTGTGTGAATGATCCTTATTCAGAAACTCCCTTTCAAAAGGTTTCCCTTTTGTTGCTCAAAACTGGTCAACTATATCAAAATATGCAGCTACAGCAGTTTCGTAGCACGCTACGAAACTGCTGTGCATTAGGCATTATCTTCAGCAGTTTTGTAGCGCGCGCTACGAAACTGCTGTGTAATCACCAAAACACAGTTTTAAT
>APFE031483700.1:28457-43452 GCA_000404065.3 Pinus taeda | reverse complement strand
TTTCAGTATAACAATGGTATTAACCTTACATAGAAGTTAGGGCATTCAACATTCAACACATTCAGAACATACCAAGAAAATATGGGACCACACAGTCTATGAATGTATACAGGAAGTCAGAGCACATTCAGTGAATTCTGAGTGATTATACATTCATACCATTGCAAATATTATGAAAAGAATAACACAACATATTCTGAAATATCAAATCCCTCATGAATCCTGAGAAGCAAAGCTAAACTTGTATTACTAAAAGAGTCTTTATATAAGCCAAATATCAGAGCTTTTCAATAAATTTCCAACCCTTTGTACATTGCTCTTTCTCTTATTTATAGAGCTCTTCTACCTGATTGAGATTACTCTTCTAGCATGAGGTAAAGTCGAATTCCCCTTGCTATGATGACACCTATTAACATTTAAAACTAACTAATAAATACAACTGAATGCTAACTAGCAGTTTTAGAGACCTAAGACAATTAGGATTCTATCTCTTCATCATGATTACAACAACCTTATCTAAAAATTTAAAACATTCTTTGACACCTAAGAATCCATGAAGTCGAACTTGCTGAAGCCTCCCACGTGGTCATCTGACTGCTAAAGATAAACCTAGAAATTAGGGAACATGTTTCCCTGTTTTTAGGTTTAGGATCCCTGAAAATGGTACGTGGGACAAAGCCTTTATCTCCTCATCCATGACACATTTTTTGAAACTGAAGGAGGTTTTTGTAGTCCAGGATGTCTAGAACAAAAACCTCTCTTGGTTTTTTAAACTACTTCTCCACCTGTCCAGAATCGATCCTTGATGTTCCTAGAAACTAGGAGACTGTCCCTTGCTCTGTTCTGGCTAAAAGATGGGTCTTGGGACAGAGCTCATAACTTCTTCCAAAAACCGTAGTTAGAAAAACTGAAGGAGGCTTTTTTGAAGCAATCCATGCTGAACAAAACCTCTCTTGTATTTTTGAAATACCTTTCCTACTGCCCAGAAGACGTCTTTGAAAAACAGGTGTTAAACAGGAAAAGTCTGTTTGTGAAAAACTGCACCTACAGCAGTTTCATAGCGCAACTTTGGTCTTTAATTTCTCCCAGATCATAATGAATATGAAGAAAGTGGAAGCGGTTTTTGTACTTTAGTATCTTAAGAATGAAAACCTCTTTCACTTTTCAGAGATGATTTTTTAAATGCTCAAAAACGCTTCTATAAATTGACTGGTAAAAACATGGAGATAAAGTTCCTTCTTTTTTGCTTTTGGTCTCCACAAGGTTCTTCAAAATCAATTATGCCTGATGTCCTTCTTTAATTACACAAAACTGTTTTGGAATATTTTTCTTTTCATGTGTATACCTTGCCCATGTACCTGTATGAAGACAAAACCTTCTTCAACGTTGCTTGAAGTATGATGAAAAATACTAGTTGTGATCACTTTTATAACAAATGGCTTATGGTTCATATATGTTTTTCCTTTGCCCTTTCTGCCCTTGCTAGATGTTTGTGTTGTGTGAATGATCCTTTATTCAGAAACTCCCTTTCAAAAAGGTTTCCCTTCTGTTCCTCAAAACTGGTCAACTATATCAAAATATGCAGCTACAGCAGTTTTGTAGCGCGCTACAAAACTGCTGTGCATTAGGCATTATCTTCAGCAGTTTCGTAGCGCGCGCTACGAAACTGCTGTGTAATCACCAAAACACATTTTTAATGCCAATTCAACTCTCTTGATCTTTCCTTTGCTTGAAATGGCCTTTCCATCTACCATGAAGTTGTTCAAAACTTACATGCCTTGCTTGAGCCTTCAAAGAACTTTGATGTATGATGACCCTGAGTTTGCCAAGTGCTTCTTATGCATGAAAGGAACTTGAGAATAACCAAGGCCAATTCTCCCTTACCTTACCCTTTTCCTTTGAAATCTTTTCAGTGATAACAGAACCAACGTACATGTAGGAATACACAGGAAATAATCCTTGGTCAGTGGTGGCCAAATTATATTGAGATCTTGCAGCAAATCAATTGTTAAGACAGATGTAATGGTAGAAGACAATAGAGAAGAAATCCATAATACAAAGCTTAAACGTTAAGAATTCGATGTATTTGGATTTAGAGAGAAACGACAGTAAGGAAATGCTTGTGGAATACTAAGATACATGGATCACTTTTTAAATACTTTATTTCTACATCAATATAGGAATTTTTCCATCAATAACTTAATCTAAATGAATCTACATCTAATGAGAAATATGTCTAGGAGGTACGTGACATGAAATTTGAGAAGAATATTTAACATATATGAAAACACAAGGGGAGATGAACATACTGCAAGCCAATAAGTTGGAATCAACAAAGAACTCGTATTAATCTTCTAAAAAATGTGCATACATCAAGATTCATAACACTGCCTTCATGAAAATAGGAAAAAGCCCTTTCCAAGAGTTCTTTCTCAAAATTCTCAACCTTGTTTAAGTGTTTCTTACCTCTATTTATGAGGAGAGGGAAGATTTCAACAAAAATTAAAAAATATCTCAGTTGAGCTCCATCTGTCTGATCGACTAGCTATCTCGGCGTGCGACGACTTTGCTGCCCAAAATGATTACAAAGGATTTGATTCCTTTCTTTAAAATGAAGAAATTACATAATAAAAGGAATAAGGAAAAATGAATGATGGTTGAGGAAAATATCTCCCTTCCATTCTTGTGATGGCCTTTGATTAGGCCACATATCTGCGACAATGTTCCTCTTTAGTTGTTCGGCCGCTTTTGCCTTAACTGCTTGAATTCCCCACTCTCTGGAGCTGGGAGAGATCAACTGCCATTTGCTTATCACAAAGCAGAAACAGAGATCGGCCTGGAATTCCTTCATTGTCTAACTGTGTGGAGCTCCATGTTGAGAAATTAATTATCAAGTGACCTCCACTCTACTTCTTGAGTCCTATACCTCCATTTATCTCACTAAAGATGTGCGTCAGAGCACAAAGATGGCTTGTATCACCTCAACATAGACCCAACACTCTTTTATGTGGATCTTGGTCCTTGTTGCCTTAACCCAACGATTTTTTATAGTCGGCATTACTCCTGAGACCAACTCCTTTGTTCTCGCATTCAATCTTGTAGTTGCTGACCCATACACCTTTGACTCTCTGTATTACACTATCGGAGCCTAAAATGTCATGTATTATTTCCATAGTGCTATATCAGAGCTTTTCCTTATCGGAACTTTATTCTTAAAAGACATTACAAAAACAGCGAGTTATGATGTCCTTGGCCCCTTTTGTTTAGCCCCTTTCTATTTTCTTCCATGGGACTGGGTGCGGTGACCAGAGGCTTAGCCTTAAGATTTTATTCCTACCCGAGGGTCGTTTTCCTTTTTTAAGAGCTTAGCACCCTTAGTTCTATAAGTTATTCATGACCATGTGCCAGCCCTAATATCAGAGCCCTCTTATCGAAAGTTTCCAATTGCAAATTGTTCCAAAGTGTCGACATCCTCAACCTCTGATATGTGATCTCCGATATTACGTCATCACTCCATGCGGCACCTCATGAGTGGTGACATGTGTCACCCAGATTTTCCCCCTTAGGCCCCTCAAAATGCCAAAACTTCCTGCCACTTGTCCTTCCATACCGCCACATCATGTTGATGTCAGATTCTACTATAACTTAATTGGAACCAACCATATTATGCCACATATCCCACTAGAGGAGAGAGAGAAGGGCCCACCCACCTTTGGTTTTGCGATGAAATCCTTTATTAATCTTTTCTTTTATTGGCATTCCCGAAGATTTTTAACACTATCAAAACTTTTTGAATATCACAACTTTTAAAAGGTTTACACTTTCAGAAGTTATGATTCTCTAATTACGGGTGTTGCGATATTGTGATTCGTTGATCTCCTCTGAGCTCCGATACTGCCTGCTCCAATCATTGGACCTCTGACATGCAGGACCTCCGATATGCAATCACTAATATGCCTGATGCTTCAATGTGTGACTGTCGATCTCCGATGTCGCTGGACCTCCGATATTCCCACCTAAGGCTCCAAACCTTGAAATTCAACAGACCGTATCTTTTGATCCAGGAGCCCATTTTTGGACTTCCACATCTCATTGGAAATCTTATTCATAGCACTTTCGAATGGAGAGGGTCTGGTGTAGGCTTTGAGTCCTTTTGCAGCTTGTAATATGAGTACAAACTTCTCTTCTCATTTACTCTTTGGACAACTAAAAACACATTTTGTAGTAAGTGAAAACAAAAGTCTTGTTCTAGGACGGGAAGGCAAGACTCATACCAAGAGGATCTAGATACACAAGTATTATACTTGGAGTTAGAGAGCATGGTCTATATATGCTGACAGGACAACCTATGGATCACGAAAAATATAAGAAGGAGAAGGTACAAGTTCCATAGAAGTAGTTGTAGGTGCAGGCTTCAGAGGGGTGGGTACATGTTCCAGAGAAGAAGGTCCAAGTTCCAAAGGTTTAGAGGGAGTCGAGTTCTAGCGGGATATTGCAGATTCAGAGGGAGACTTTGCAGCCCAAGAAAAGTGTGTAGTTAGTGGGGAGTTAGGTTGCTTCCACATCTTCCAAGTTGAAATCATGGAGGGATTGGAAAGAGATACAGGAGAAGAAAAAGAAGCAAGATGCTCCCAGTGACAATGACACTTCCGAGAGAGGCGTAGTTCATAATACAAGGATTGTTTTAGTAGTGAGCGCTAAGAGTTATGCGAGTGTTGCAATTAGTGATGATGATGAGTTAATTCCTAGTCTTGGAAGTACATCCCTTGCTAAGAGGGAGTGTTGATTTTTTTAGTAGATTGGGAGGTACTCCAAGCCTTAGAGTTCAGGGTTTGGAGGGTGAAGCACCACAAAAGTCATTTGTGGGTTTGCAACCCAAGGTTGAGGTTTTTCACCCATCGATGTTTGGGCCAAAACCATGGAGTATTTTGGACATGTGATGGATGGAGATGGTATAGTGCAATGAGTAGAATCCAACACTTTGAGAATAGTCAAATTCTAAGATGTCCTTGATGAGTTATGAATCTTTGAAGTTGAGAATGAATTTTTGGATAGTCAAGTCATGTAGGCTTGAAGTGAATTCCTCCAAAAGACATGTCTCTTCATGAATTCGTTGATCCTTTTTTTGTCTAAATAGAAGGTGTTGGAGATCATTTTAGATCATCAAAGTGCAACATCTCATAATAAATCTGACCTGTGGTAGCTGTTGTCCAAGAAAGGAGATGGTTGAGTAGCTAATGACAAGATTCAAGGATTGTTTTGTGGGTTAAAGGAGGCATAGGTACAACAGAGGCATCACCGAGTTGTTTTGAGTTTTTTTGGTGTAGATTAGGGTGGGTCACCTCATGATCTTGTAGGTCGCAAATCTTTGTGGTAATTACAAAAGTATGCAGGGTTGTTTGGAGTAGTTGTGGAGGGTCATAAGGCCATATTCCTACAACAAACCTATGGTGGAGGCAACATAGGACAAAAACATTACAAGGGAGGGAAGCCACATTCTTATTGAAGACTATTGCAGTGATTAGAAGTGTTTGTTAGGGTATACATTGATGCCTTAACTAGAATTGAAGGACTGCAAAAATGCACCAACTCTCAAGGACATGTAAGAGGATGATTTGGAGTTGAGTTTGTTGCTAGAAGGATCAACTTTGTAGGAGCATGTGAGAGCCAATTGAAAGGCTTGTATTGGTGACTGAAAGCATCTTCTAGGAGCATATCTCTCTGTGATTGTATTGGGCATCATTGGTCTGATGGAGGGCAGTGCGTTGATGGCCCAAAGTATCCCTTGACAAGCAGTCATAATGAGACCTTGACAGTTGAAGGTTCGGTAAAGTTGTTGAGCCTATGTGTAGCTCTTTGATGAACAAAAGAAGCTACTAGATAGCAGATTGGAGCTTAGGTATTGGCCAGCCTAGAAGAGTAGATTGAATCAACCTATGTTCATTATAACAGAAGCGACTTGCAGCAGTGATAGGTGGTAGCCCTCCTGGATACTCTATGTGTTGTCCTTTGATGGACTAAGTTGCAGCTAGAGAGTGGAATGGGAGCGAAGGACTGACAGGACGGGATATGACATAGAGACTACAATGAGATTGTTATTGTATCTTGTATCCCTTGTATGGGAGTCTTAGACTGTTGTATTACTCAATTGGTTTAATATAATGGAGATTGGGTTGTTGTACATATTTGTACAATATTTATAAAAAAAAAATTGTCTATACTTGTGCATGTGTGGTTTACTTCTTTATATTTTTTGCTATGAAAATTAACTTTAGTTGAGATTCTTGGTTTGGTAACGTCAGAGATTCTAAGATTCTATCCTAGGCCCAAGATCGTGGAAATTCAAAAAATGTCAGTATATTTTTTAATTTTTAGAACATACAATAACGCTAGCACTCCCGTTGTCAGCACTTTAACCCTATTTATTACAAATCGACACTGACACTTTTGTTATTAGTTTTTTAACCTTGTTTATTAGAAATGGGCACTGACACTTTCGTTGTCAGCACTTTAAAAATTATTGACTAAAATAATGATAACATCTGCCATGGAAGACAAATTTCTTTTTGTCTTTTCAAGATTCTAATTGGAGACTCCAAAGAACTTTATCTGGGGTTCGAGATTGAAGTTATGAAAAAGGACCATGTGACTTGACTCAAGCTTCATAAAACCACCCCTTTATAACAAGTGAAATACACCCTCCCTGTAACTTCCCACCCCCTCAGGCCTTCACTTAGGATAATAGCCTTTCTTGTTCTATTGTTTTTGCAGCACAACCATTTCGCTTTCAACTTTTACCTATTGTTTCATACGTTTCGCTGGAACATCGAAACTAGATGAGTATCTCTCGATTCATCCATTATCAATCTAGTTACTCTACTTCTTCCTCCATTATTGCAAGGAAGTCTCAAATGAGGAGCCCGAATCTTACCCAACATATAATAACGAGAGAAAAATGATCAATTCAAGCCATCAAAATTGTCTTTGACTAGGAATCTGAGCTATAATTCCAACCAAAAAAATATAGCCTCTGACATGTAAAAACATGTAAACAAATATATCGTAATTAGGCAGAGAAGAAGATGACGAAGCCAACTACAATCTTGAGCTTCCGTTAGGATGGTTTGTGTTCTATGGGGTTGGAATTTCAAAATAAACCCACCTATCAAATTTGATAGTTTTCACACCTCCCCCACCTATCTTCATAATTTCAACAAAAAATGTTAACAATTTTGCAAATTTTTTAAACTGTATTTGATGGGAAAATCACCCCGTGGCAGGAAATTTTCCCATCAAATTCCATCCCTGGGCGTATATGTCTTGAAGACGTAAGATAGTGACATATGGATTGGGACATGGTTAAAGTGACAAATATAATACGAAATCAAAGGAGGATTGTCATTAACTGGATGCAACAACAACTACTTCATTTGTCATGAAATCAAATGGCCAAATATAATAATTTTTTATTTTCAATATGGAGATATTTATAAAAATGATATTCTGACTAACTCCACTATTATTTTCAATCCAAAGACATCTATCAAAATCATGATCTTACTGCATCCACTATAATTTTCAACCCGAAAATATGTATGGAAATCATAATCTCACTACGTCCACAATAAATTTGAATATTTGAATATGATGATATTTACGGAATCACAATCTACTATGTCCACTTTATTAACATATTATTTGACTTGAATGGTATCATTTTCAGCACCGCCTTGTCTCCGCACTCCCCGCAATGTATCAACAAACCATCACAAAGCTTGTATCATACCTTTGAAATTCGTCATTAGCAATCAGAGTAGGAAACAAATATTGATATTATTGTATCACTTAGTGGAACTTTGGGATCTGTGGTTGATACATTGTGTAGAGTGCAGAGCAATAAGCTTCCTTTGCACAATGTATCAACGTAACCCATGATTTTATTAAAATATTTGAACATAAGTTACAACATTTAAGGATAGTTGAACCATTAAGCTTCTTGCCGGCGATAAAATACGAACACCACTTTTCACGTTTCGTCAAGGTATCAAAAACTTAGATGTGCTATTAGTAAGTTTCCATATTGATGTAGAATGTGAGTCTTCGAAAAAAGTTCATTGTGCTAAGTGCAGTAGTATGCAAAATGCATAATGCAAAGTCTTCAAAGTAAGTTCATTGCACCGAGTGCGATACATAGTTGCGAAGGCGGGAATAATGACGTAATGCAAGGAATAATATTGATATTTTAATTGATTTTAACTTGTATTATAGCACTACACTAAATCTATGATAAGATTCAAGCATTATCGTTTACATACTATCATATAATAATTAAATTCAATAGTTTTAGGCTCTCATGATATAGTTGTGTGGAATGTGGTCTTAAGGTAAGTTCATTGCGTTGAGTAAAATATGCAAAAAGCATATTCTTCGAAGTAAGTTCATTGTGCTAAGTGTGGTACGAAGGTGGGAATAACGATAAATTGTGGAAATGTGGGCATTCTCGAATTACGACAAAATGCGGGCCTCGCAAAAAGAGGTTCAACCTTAATCAATTAATTAGCGGTAGAGGCAGGGAATATGCTATGTTGCAGCTATTATTCTTGTTTCTTAACGTAATGATGTTAATTTTGATAAACTCACCCCACAAAGACATAATGATGTGATAGGGAACATTTTCATCTTTAAAAAAAATTATTAGTTCAAAGTTAAAATTTAAAATATCTTTTCTCTTTGTGTACATTCATACATGTGGAAAGAAAATATATGGATAAGTCAAACTTATTTGACCAGGATGATAAAAAGATGGAATCAACGAGATGTTTTTATGTGATTAAAAGAACTAGTAGTTTTAAGACTTTATTGTTTTTTATTTAATTTAATTTAAAATTTAGGAATTTATAGCCTTGGGGGTAGTTTAACTTACAATGGTCGTGTAAATGAAGTATGACGTGCTAGGAGGCTTAGTGTTCAAATCCCCTTGATTCACTTGTGCATGCAAAAGGTACACACATACACAACTAGAGTTTATAGTGGTAGCGATTGGAAACAACCTCGTGTCACATGAGTACGAGACTAGCGCGATTGTCGATTCCTCTAGGAAAATAATAATAATAAATTAAATTAGGAATTTATTAGAATTGTATATTTAACTGTTATAGTTTGCACAGTTCAAGTTTCGAGTATTTTAAATATTTTTCAAAATATTGTATTCATTTATTCATTCGAATATACAATTATTCTCTTAAAATTAGTCATCGTTTTTTTAAGAAAAAAGTAAAAACATACAACAATTAAACTATATCGATGGTTGAAATCAAAATTTCAAAAATATTCCATAAAGCATGCTATGCATGATAAAAAAAATTTACTCTTTAGAAGATGCAATTACTTGAATTAATTTTGAAAGAGCAACTTGTGTAAAAGCATGAGATGGCAACATATGAAAGAAATAGAAGGCAATAAAAAGGAAATCACTAGATTGCAAATACCTTGATTGGAGTAGTACTATGAGGGAACAAGTAGCTCAGTAGACCAAAGAACAACATCATAACAATGAGGAATTTGCATTAGTGTAGAGAAATTGTAATTAGTAGAATGGGTGCTCTTTTATCTATATTTTGAACCCTTTTATCATCACTCTAACTAAATATCATGCCACTTCACAAGTGCTCCAAGGTTTGCAGGTTCAACCATTTTTTCTCCATATATTTATTGTCTTGGTTTTTGAACTAAAATGTGCTTTAATTTCCCAAGATGTTGAGGTTTCTCAAAGAAGCTAGGAATATTGCAGAGTAACATTTGTAATTGAATAGAACAATGTTTTCTTTTATTTGAGAGGAAAGAACTATGGCCAAATTCTCTAATGCACTTAAAGGAACTGCAAAGATTAGCCTTCAACAAGGTTTTGTCAAAGGCTTGGCAGTAGGTAGAAAAGCGACCTTCAGTATCTGGGTGTTCAATGCATGCTACTTTAATAGATTGGTTACGTATCATGACCCATTAGGAGAAAAGATATCTGCGACTTAATTTTTCTTACTTATGGGTGGCTTGTAAGATTTATCCTAATCAAATTTTCTCTTTTGATTGGTTCTATAATTTCGGATCTTGTTAAACAAAAAAATTACCCCAATTCCTGAAGGATCTCAAACACACTTTCTAGAATAAATAATATGTTTTGGCAAGTCCGGGGACTTTGTTTTCTCTCTCTGATACTTTTCAAAAGCATGGATTGTTGGTAAACACATCTTTGAGATGATGGACAAAGATCTTGTCATTGATTCATTCCCAGATCTATGATCAATTTTGCATCTTCAAATTTGAGAACAACCATAACATCATTTGTTGCATTGATAAATTTCCCTAAAGATATTTACGGGTCATCGATGTAACAATAAAGACAACACAAGGGTTTTAAAGATGAATTTAGGTTATGGGGAGTCATGTGACATGGAGGCCTAGGTAGCCAACTATAGAGAAAGGATGATAGTCACAAGAGAAAATCCAATATGTATCTTGCACTCGTAAGAAGACATGGATAGACAATGAGAGAGAAATTAAATGCATGTCATACTTTGGTTGTTTGTGACATGGGTAGATGACGAGAGAGAAAAATTAAATACATGTCATTCTCTAGTTGGCCATGTACAAATATAATCTAGGTTGTACAAGGAATGAAATGAAAAGCAAGAAATGAATTGAAAAGCACACACATAAATGTAATAGAAAGAAAAATAATATGTTGAAAATTCAAATTATATTAATAGATGAAATAACATACTATTGTGACACAAACTAGCTAGATTAATGGTAGCTATCTCTAAACAAAGAGAGATGGTGGTTACATGCATTTGTAAAAGCTATTACAAAAGGCAAAACGAATAGCCCTTTAACACAAAGAAAAAAACCTAGAGGTCCAAAAACCTAACCTTGGAAGATGAAAATGCCAAAAAGTTTGCGAGCCTCGAGGTGTTTGCTACATCAACGAACATACTTACTGATCAAATGAGAAAATTACCAATTACCCATTTTTTCGAGATAGCAAAAAAATCACCCGATTTTGAAAAGTGGCTATTCATAATACACATTTTTTTTAAATGTTAGTGATTTTCATGTTGATTTTGAAAAGTGTTGATACAACATCAACCTTTTTTTTAGAGGGTTTAATTTTGACATTTTAATTTTTTTATGTATCAAGTATGAACATTTTTTTTTAAATGTTAGTGTTTTTCATGCTAATTTTGAAAATTGTTGATGCAACATCAACCCTTTTTCTTTAAAAGACTTATTTTTTACACTTTAAATTACTAATGTATTAGGTGTGGATAATTTTTTTTTATTATTTTTGGTGATTTTCATGTTGGGTAATAAAACATAAAAATAAAAATAAAAACACATGACCAAAAAAAAAAAAAAAAAATTTAACTTGTATAAAAATTCAAATTCAAAATTTTTTTTAAAAAACCAAAAAAATAAAAATAAAAAAAACTATCAAATAGATAAAGAATGGTGAAATATTTCAAAAAAAATAATTTAATAAAAAACTCGCATAGTTAAAAAATAAATAAAATAAATATTAAAATTTTAAAAAATAATATAATAATCTCAATTCAATAAAAAATTTTAAAACTTCAAAAATATTTATTAAAAATAATTTAAATTTTATAATATTTAAAAAAAAAAAAAAAAAAAAAAAAAAAAAAAAAAAAAAAAAACTTATATCAAAAAATATAAATTCAAGATTTTAAAATTATTTTAAAAAATAAAAAATAAATTTCCAAAGAAATAGTATATAAAAAAATAATTCAAAATTTTAAAGATAATATATATTATTTTTTTTTAAATTACCCAATGGGTCAGGCAGCGGGCCTGAGGGCCACTGCAGGTCCAATGGAGGGATCATGTGGCCCGACCCCTCTGTTGGCCCTGCAGCAACTCTCGGGTCCCTACCTGACCGAGGTTTATTCGCATAATTGACCCCGGCAGGGGGCCCGAGGGTCGTCACAAGGCTGGCGAAGGATCCAGGCCACCCGACCCCTCCATTGGCCCTAGGATGGCCCTTCAACCCCCTACCTAGCCGGGGTCTAATCCGAGAATCGACTCCGGCCATGCAAGGGGTTAGAGGGCCGCCCTAGTGTCCGCGCAGGGGCCAACTCGGCCCCTCCACCAGCCTTGGGGTTACCCTCCGGCCCCCTCCCTGGTCAAGGTCAATTTCCGGAATCAACCCCAGCCAAGCAAGCGGCCTAAGGGGCTCAACTTAAAAATAATAATAATAAATTTTTAACCAAATATATATATGATGATGATGACGATGATGGTTAATGTCCACTGAGACCAAACTTTGGTCTATCGGACCTAAAGAAACGAATTATTTAGTTTGATTTAAGATTTTATTCCTATGCTCAAAAAGCTTGGAGAGAAACCTCCCGATCTCACTGTAATTTTGACAACGTAAAGGCTAGGAAGGTCAACATTGCAACAAAGATCTTGAAACCGAGATCTAATGTGGTTGTACGCAGGGCACTCTAAGAGGAAGTGATTTTCATCCTCGATGTTCGTATTCTCACAGATATGGCAGAACCTTTCCATCCATGGTGTTTTAGGAACTGCCCAATGACCTGTTTCACTATGGAGCTCATGAGAGTTTATTCTAATCTTGGCTATATTAATTTTCTTCTTTAAGCTAGTTAAAACAAAGAGATATTTTTGATCTTCTAGGGTGGGGTTGATGATCTCCTTATAATATCTTAATTTTCTTTTAGCTGCTAAATCTTTCTCACACCACATTTTTTTCTTTGAACTTAGAAGTAACAATATTTTTAAAGATATTAAAATTTTGCAATGTAACATTCTCGTCGATCTCCCAATGGTTTAACCAGGCCCTGGTGTCTTTATACCAACCTCGTTTGAGCCTTAAGTGGTTTTGGCTGGAATTTAAAGCTAGCGCAGGAAGTCTATGGTCTCCTATGTTATTGAGTTTGTGCTTGTACAATACAAGCCTAGTCATAGCTAGTCTCTCGATAGGGGAAAGACCCACTTATATAAGGAGAATAACATAGGGTGTGTTTCTTTTAATTTTGAGGTTATACATTATAAAACGATTCTAGATTTGCTCAATCTTTCTCCAATATTCTCTAGAGATGCTACAACCCCAAACCTCACATCCATATAACATAACCGGAGTGACTAAAGTTTTAAAGAGGAACTTCTTTCTATCCCACATTACAAGGTTTGTCGTTTTACAATTATTTTCAAGACCAAAATAAGCTTTCCATCCCCCATTAATCCTTTTCTCAATGCTATATTTCCAGTTGAGCTTGTTATGAATATCAATTCCTAGGTACTTGTAGGAAGACACTTCCTCCAATTTACTATTGTCATACATAAAATTAGCGTAAGTGTCCTTCTTGGATTTGATAATCATAACTTTTGTTTTGTCAATGTTAACAATCATACCCATGGTAGAGTAGAAATCCTTAAGAAGTCTAAGCTGCTTATCAAGATCAGATGGGCACCTTGCGAGAAGAACAATATCATTAGCGTAGAGAAGAAGGATGATGACTATCCCGGCTAAGGTTGTGCCAGCACATCTTTCTTCCTCTAAACATCCTTCTAGCTTGTTGATGTAAATGCCAAATAGGGTAGGGGAGAGGGGGCAACCTTGTTTAACTCCGATATTACACCTAATATCTTTCGACCACCCCTCATTGCTCTTTAACTTGGCAATTACATTCTCGTATAACCTTATAGCGGTAACTGTCAACTCAAAAGGAACCTTTAGCTCTTCTAATCTGTTCAAAAGGTTGTTTCTAGGAATCGTATTGAAATCCTTTCTAAAGTCCACAAAGCAACAAAAGGGATTGTATTTATCATTGCGGCATTCCTCCACAATGATCCTAAGCATAACGAGGTGGTCTATTGTTGAGTGTTGCTTTCTAAAACCCATTTGGCCTTTAGCTCGCTTACCTTCACTTTCAAGCCATATGCTCAACTTCCTTTCCAAAATAATACCATATAACTTGGCTAGGAGAGGGCTGATCATAATTGTCCGATAACTAGAGGGGTTATTTGTATCCCCACTTTTAAAAATAGGGATAATGAGGCTTTGAGTCCATGGTTTAGGGAACGCTTGCTTGACCGCTTGATTGAAAAGCTTGTGAATGTGGGGGGTGAGGACAAGACCTCCATTTTTTAATATTTTCGCCTGGTAACCTTCAATGTCCTTAGCTTTCTCATTAGCCAAGTGATTAACCCCAAAATCAATGTCTTCTAATGAGAAAACTTCTTTCATTGTGAGCAGGGTTTTAAAGTTATCCATGACATTTGGAGATTCATAAAGCTTTTTAAGATAGAAATTCCAGTCGTGTAAAGCAATTTTATTACTATCTTTAGTTTTCCTAGTTAGAATCTGCCTCTAGAATTTCTTAGGAGCTACCTTAGAGAGGTGTAAGAGATTCTCTTGTCTTTTATGAATATACTGCCTTTTTTCCCTTAGTTAGGGCTTTGTATATTTTTATGTTGCCAGTTTTAAGAGATTCATCAACAATGTCCTTAATTGCTCTCCTCACACTTTTACAATCTTTGTCATATCATGGGTTGGTTTTGCTATTTCTTTTATTACTTGAAACCTCAATTGAGAACTTGTTAATAGAATATGAGAGGGTTTTAGTAAAATTATGATAGAGATATTCTATGTCATTGAATTGAGGCTTCTGTGATCCATAATATTTTTAAGATGAGTTTCAGAGTAAATCACATGTAGAAAACCCTTTTTCGACATGTTTCGAACCAACTAGTGTGGTTCATCGTCAGGACAAGTTGAGGATTCAGATCATAGCTGCGAGTTAAATAGGGATAGCAGATCTTCCAAATGGCTAGGTGTGACCATTAACAGCGATATAAAAACGGCTAAATTATGTAATAATATTCTAACGTTAGTTCAGGGTCAATATATAGTCAAAGTAATCCATTATATTCTTAATAAATAATTCAATAATTT
>APFE031483700.1:0-28437 GCA_000404065.3 Pinus taeda | reverse complement strand
ATTTTTATTTATTTATCTATTTATTTATTTTGCAGGGTTTGTGTCAATCCTCGACTAAAAACCTGACCCCATTATGTGTCAATTTGATAATTGATTTCAAAGTTTTCGTTATAATGGATCAAGTCTACCCCCACAGTGTGTCAATTTCATGGTTGATTTTTAAGATTTCAATTTAATAGGTAGAGATCGCCTACATTGCATGTCAATTTGATGGTTGATTTTAAAATTTTTGTTGCAATGTGTCAAATTGTCTTAGGCTAAGATTTTAAAATAGTTTTATTTTTAACATTTAAAAGAGAAATTACTCTTGGTATAGTGACTCTTTCACTCATGTATTCAATTTTAAAGTTTTTTTAGTCATATTTTTTCCATAATGTCATGGTTGAAATATATTGAAAATTTAAGGTTTTTTGTAGTCGTGATATTTGGTTTTAATTCCATGGTTGAAAATTTGTCAAAATTTTAAGGTTTTTGTAAGTCACGATATTTTATCTTTAATATTATGGTTGAAAACAATTATAAGGATTTTATCTTTAACGTCACAGCTGAAAATTGTTCAAACTTTAGGGCTTTTAAGAGACAAGATATTTTATCTTTAATGCCATGCTTGAAAATTGTTGGAATTCTAAGGTTTTTTTCGGAGTCTTGATATATTATCTTTAACATCATTCCTAAAAAAATGTTGAAAATTTACCCAAAAAAATACATTATTCCAGCATCAACACTTTTTGTTTTCAGGGTGGGTTTTGCACCAAAAAAATTGGCTTTTACTGTCATTTTTAAAAAATATTGAAAATTTACCCCGAAAAAAAGAAGTGGTAATGCAGAATCAACACTTTTCATTTTCGGGTTGTTTTTCCATGTTTTTTGGGGTTTTTTGGCTAGAGTTCTCATTTTGAGGTAATAATTCTCGTTTGATCGATAACTTTGTTCAAGCACAATGTTTGCATACAATATCTATTAGGGGTGCACAATAACCCGTTGGAAAGAACAATCTAGGGACTACAACTTTTTACTAAGACTAGGGCATACAATGGCAACCTTTACCCCCCCCCCCCGATTTACCTAAAAACATCATTTAACACCTCAAAATAGCCCCAAAATTTTGGGACACAAAATTCATAGAAAAACTACCAGGATATAGAATCATTGAAACTGTGGAAGAGGTGGGTGGCCACTAATATCCACCTAGATTAGTCCTCCACCCTTAGGAATAAATAGTGTCCATTGCGTCAAGTTCACTCATTAGATGGGGAAACTTCTACTGAGTTTGGCTCTTGATGAGCACTTGCCTTGGTTAAGAAGCTTCCTTACTTTGACAACCCAGTAGAATTGTATGTGTTGTTGGAAAATATCCTTTGTCTCGGTGTCCATGATTCAATCCATTGTAGCTTGTTCAATACATTCAAGATTGATTTATGTGGGTCCAATTGTTCGAATACCTCTACGGTGTCCAAGAGAGGTGGAAAATATGGTCAAAGCAACTCCACACTAAATATTGGATGTAAACCAAGGAAAAGGGGAATAATCAATTCAAAAGCATTTTCACCCACAACCTTCACAATTGTGGAAGGCCCATATTAGAGTGGGATGAGCGTCCTATGGAGGCCTATGAGGCGCTCTTTCTGTAACTTTAACCACACCTTATCACTAACCTAAAACTTATGTGGAATCTTATGTTGGTCATGTCGCTACTTGTACTCGGCATTGACTTTTTGCAGGATATCATGGACATGTTGTTTAATGTGTTGGATTCATTCAACAAATTTGGTTTCCCTACCATTGACCCCCAAACTTGCACTCTTTTGAGTATTTTTATACTTAGTCAAATTCAAAATGTGTGGAAGAAAGTTCATAATCCCTCTCCACATATTTCCCTCGCTGCACATTCGCATTCCGCACACGATTCACTTCGCACATGTCTTCCCTCCCACACAATACTCTGCTTTGCACATCACTCTACACACCTCCTTTCTCTACACATCTTATTTCTTGCACACTCCACTCTCGTGTACTTCCCCACTCAACATAATTAATTACCTGTATGCCAACCGTCATTGTCATAAAGATTTCATCATAGATTAGTCATCTCAGCTCATTAATTTCCCTATTTCTCATGGTACTGATATCAAGAATATTAAAAGTGGATCAATCTTCGAGTTAAAGGGACGTGATGGCTGTAGCATTTTTAGATTTGTTTCCATCACCTCCCACAAACAACGACCTTAATGTATTAAATTTCTATTTATTGGCATGTCCCTCCCAATTAAATTCACATGTGAAAGGGTAATAGTTGATAATTATATCAGAGAACAAACAATTCACAACTAAGAGGAACTAATAATGTTGATAATCACTCGCATATTCCTAAGTACAAACAGAATGTGGCTACCAAAAGAAAGAACAAAGCAATTTGTGGTGACATTTTTAACTCAATGCCTGTCAGGACAAAAAAATTCACTAGTCGATTGCATACCAATGGTATGTGAATTTACCGGTCGAACAAAAATAGAATAACAAAATTTGGACTAGTGGGTTAGCAAACAATGCATGTGTTCTTAAAGTTTTTGAATTCAAGGAAATGGTCTACCTTTGTGCATAATATTTTGATCCAAAGACGAGGATAATTAGAGTAGGAGTGAAAGAGAATCCAATTCCTCTAACCCCTAAAGCATTCAAAAAGATATCCAAGTTGTCATAGCCAAACAAGCTATTAAAATTGTTTGAAGCTGACAGTTTCCTAGACTCTCGAGTTGGCTTATCTTTCTTTTCCCAGTGCCATCTGCTTTGGCATATTTCTCCCTTCTCTTGTGGATTTTATTTGAACCCTTAACATGACCATTAATGGTCATCTCTTTATCATTCTCTATGATCTTATCCATGGTCACTGTGAGCTGCAAACAAGCCTCCACAAGACACCTCACCAAGCTTTTCTCCTCTAGCTTGGCCTTTTGGTATCATAGATTCACCTCTTTCAAAACCTCTCAAGCTTCCTCTGCTCTTGTGGTTGTTGCACATTTCTCACCTCTCACGAACTCCACTTGTTCCCTTCACCTCTCTCAAGGACTTTCTCTATCCTCTTCACTTTTCTAGCCTCAGCTAGAACAACTTCTCTCTCTTTCTGCAACCTCCATGTTGCAAGGGTTCTTTGCCACAATCCTTAAGAGCATCACTTGTTCTCTATTACAAATTTCCTGGTTGAAGTCAATGCCACCATATATTCTTCCACTGTTGCTACCTCTGCAATTGTTAGCTTCTTACTAAATTTAAAATAAAATTTTAAAGACTCAATTGCTTGCCAAATCTAAACTAGTCCTAAGAGTTCAAAATCTCTAACAATTCTCAATTCTTCTAGCTATGCTTCTTCGTTGGTATTCCTTAAATCTGGCTCCAATTCCTATGATTGTCTTCTAAGTCTCGGTGTCTTGATTGCTCCATGTGTTCTTGCTCGTGTGCCTTTTCCTAAAATTCTTCTCAGGCTTATCTGTTACGTTGGCCACTACCTTTTCTTTGGTCCTCTCTTTGGGTTTCTTTTCCTTCATGAGAAATACTTTTAATCACCTCTCTCGTTGGCCACAAATCTCCTCTAATCACTTCCTTTATCTCATAATCCTTAAGGAGCATAATTGTCACTTTGATAACAACTTGACGCAACTAGCCTAGGTTGGGTTTTCTCTTTCGAAAGTTTATTCCGCATGAGACAATTTTTGTTTGGCTCACACACCTTGCGCTTACCAAACTTGAGGCTTATCCTCACAACTTAGCCTTGCTCACTTGCACCTACGTAACCCTAGCGATGACCGGATGTCTCTACACAAAGTGATCCCTACAATCTACAACCACAATTAAAGGTATGTATCGATGGTGTTGCTAAATTGCGGGAGGGGGGTGTTGGCACTCGAGGTTCCACCGAATTTATTAGATAACGAAGATTGGGTGGAGGCAAATCAACGACTCTTGTTGATTGTGAGAGGGGGGGTTCACAATCGCAATTTCAACTTGCCTTTGTGTCATTTTGGCACTCCTCGCTCTCCTTTGCAATAACACTCGAACAAAGGTCGATGGGCGAAATGGTGGCGATGACAACACCCAATGGTTAATAAACGAGATAGGTGGTGCCCACTTAAGCTAACTCAAAACTTCAGCTCTAATTCCCCTTACACTCTGAAATGCATGGTAATAGGACTCCTATTAGGTCCTCAACACTATTAGCATTGGACCAATCCTTTAAATCTCTAGTATGGACATGGAACTTTTATAATGCTAGCATGCTATGCAAGGATATAGTGCATCATTGTTACGCTATTGTGCACTACAAAGCACACAATGAACCCACACACAAGGCATTTACACATAACATTAACATGGAGATTAGAATACCCAAGGCATGTACAAGCATAAACTTGAATTATTCAATTATTTCGAATTGCATATTTATAGAGAAAATATATGGCCTCTTTCCTGTAGGATTTTATGCCCCTTCTTGGACTGCCTCTCTCTCTAAGCTCCTTGAGCTCTACTCTCGAGTTGTTTTTCTCTAATCCCCAGGCTCAATCAATCTCTAACTATGCATACATGTATATCTCCTACTAGCTACAAAATATCCTAACAAATTAAAGCTAAATTGGAGAGTTGTCCCAAACTACTAACACCTCAACTCGACACTTGTTTTTTTTTACAAAGGCATATTAGGCCAAAACACCAACTCACCTAATAGCCTAACAACCCATATTCTTATAGAATCTAGATACTTGTATTTACACTAAATTGCCTAATTTTATACAAATTATATTGGAGGGAAATGTCTTTCATGACCCTCTTAGGTCTAATAAAAAATGCCTAGTTAGGGGTTGACGCTTCTACATCACTTTTTTTCATTTTATAATATATACTTGGGTTTTGATTGACATCTTGTGAAATTTTGAATGATAATTTTTTTGAGTTCTTGGTGCGCATGGCTTTGAAAATAACATCATATACACTTATAAAGAGTATGATTCCATACAAACACAAAAATATATTAAATGAAAAATAAAGTTAGAAAAAAGAATTCGAATCTTAGTCTATCCACACAATACAAAGAACATCCTATTGATGATAAACCAAAGTCTTTCATGGATATTTGAAAGCTTACACTTTGTCTATCCAACATACATTTAGTAATATTGTTGTAGGTATAGTCTCCTCGAGGGACGATGGGGTGGTTGTCTCTCTGGGATGTTATCCCCTCCACCCAGTTTCAAATCCCACATAGGGACACCATGACTTGTCATAGTAAGGCTGGAAGGATAGGCATCCCGTTGGAGTCATGGATCCCAACTCCAGTTTTGGATGGTCTCCCGATGTCTCGATCCTAGGTTGAACTATGAGTTTCTGATATATGTGGCTTGTAGGATGTTGCATATATCTGGGGAAGTTGCAAATTCCCCATCAACAAATTTACTTTGAAAATATTGTTGTAAGTACCTTTCACAACCATATAATTCAGAAAGTTAAGAAAAGTAACCTCCCTTTTTAAAAATACAATTATTTTAATAAAAAACTAAACAAGTAGATTAATAGCAACACTATGTTATAATGTAATAGTAAATATCGATAAAACTTTTTAAGTAACAGTGATTCTTTAATTAACCTTGAATATATATATATATATATATAATTTATTCATTATTTATATTTATATATTTTATATATATACACAACTTTTAGAAAAATTTAATATGAATAATTTTTTTAGAAAAATTAATATAATAATAATGATTAATAATAATAAAAATAAAAAATAAAAAAACTTAATTTATAAATAAATAAATTTACAAATCCATTTTTAAAAATAATTATAAAATAACAGGTTTAAATGATTTTAAATATATTATATAAAAAATTAAAAATAAAATTATTTTTACATGAATTAACGTTCCTACTTAGTAAAAAATAAACCTTTTATATCATATAAAAAAACCTCTATAAATTATAAAACCTATAAAAAATTATGAAATCAGAACTAATGTATGGGAAAAAGAAATGTGTGTAATGTAAACATGTTGGTCTCTCAATAAAAGCTACATTTGTAATTCACCGATTTATTGGAAAGGGGAAATGTGCAATGGAAACATGTTGAACTCAATGAAGTTACATTGTGATTAGGGAAAGAATGAATAAAATATATATATATAATATATAAATTAATTTATAAAATCATATTGTTATAGAACAAATCTATTGGAAAAGAAAATGTTTCATATTGTTATAGAATTAATTTATTGGAAAGAGAAATGTGTAATGAAAACATGTTTTTTTCAATCAAGCTTATTTGTAATTAGAGAATGATATGGAGAATATATGTTTAAAGATGTTGCAATCTCAAAAAGCATTCATGCTAATTTTATTTTTAATTTCTCAGGTTATATAGAGTGGGAGATGTGATATGCAATTTTGACTTAATTCTAAAAGGACTTGCTCAATAGTTTGAAGCAGGAATAATAGTTTGAAGCCAATTAGAGTGGTACAAAGGCCAATTTTGTTTCGAGTTGCGGGGTGCCCATGGGTGGGATTAGGAATATGTAATTTTGACCCAACCACGAAAAAGAAAACTCGACGGGAAAATTCCTCTCAAACTTAGGGATATTAGGTTAGGAAATTTCTTTTGGTAATATTTTTCAAAGTCATAAAATGGTAGGAATATTGGTTTGATGAGAAAAAAAAGAAGCCTATCGATTCACATATTTGTAATAGTTTTACAGTATCTTATTTAAGAAGCAGCAAAAGACGAGTTGGCATATGAATTGCAGAAAACAATGTTTTACTAATGAAGTGCAATGCCAGGGTTTTTTATTTCCAAATGATCATGATTAATAGAAATTTTATGTTAAAAATTGAATTATCATATGAAAATTCAAATGGTGGTCATGAAAAGGTTAAGGTTATATTATGTATATTAGCCAAAGAATCTTAACTAAAATTTCTAATATAATTTCTATACAAATTCAAATAAGCCAAAAGTCCATTCATTATAGATAACAAGAAAAAGTATAAAAACAAATACATCTAGAGATATGTCTTCCATGAATTCATATAGGCACTTGAGAGGCATATGTTGCTTAATTTGAAATGCTTCGGTTGGGTGGTGGGGAATAATAAGATCCTAACTTGGGAGAATTTGGCAAATAGAGGTTTTTATGGTCTGGGTAGATGTTATATTTGTCTTCAGGACTACGAGGATCACATTCACTTATTCTTTAAATCCCCTGGTTCTATTGCTATCTAGCCACATGTTCTTCAAAGATTGAATATTGTTGCTAGTTGGACATATTCATAAATAAGTAAATGCATATTGGATTGATGCCTCAATTACAAGGAGTACAAGATTTTCCCCATATTCATATTCTAGGGTATTTGGAAAGGCAAGAACAATATCATTTTTTAGAACAACCCTTTCCTCATTGACATAATTTATAATAGAATCATATCTTGCTACTTGGAATACCATCGAAAGATTGAGAGTGGGATTAAAAAAATATCTTGCCCACTGATTGCTAGTGTAAATTCTTCGTAGGATTCCTTAACGGTGCAACTCAAAATATGACTTGTGGTTGTGGAGCACACATCTCCCCTGCTCTTGGTTTCTTTTATTATTTCCATTGGAATGGTGGTCCTAGTACCAATTCCAAATCGGAGATATTGGCTTTAAGGGGCCTCCTTTATTGTGTTGAGTGGACATATGTTAAATCCTTAACAATATTTGGAGATTCTAAAGTTTCTTTTGACTGGGAAAACCTTAGGACATGCTTCAAGTCTCCACATATATCAAATTGGTTTTAGTGCATATGGAAACTCACACAACATTTTGAGGAGCTCACATTCACTCACATCTGACGAGTCCAGAACATCATGGCAGATAGTCTATCAAAGGAGGGCTTAACCATGCTGGCAGGCATGATATATTTTCAAGTTTACAGGAATGATATTTACTTGGGTGATGGGAACATTCCCCTCTATGCTTAAGTTTCTTATGTTTTGTAGTCTCTGGAGCTCTAGATGATTGGCTCTTTGTTTTCATTGACTATTCCTACTAAGCTTTTTGCACCAGATTTTTGATATGTTATCTTTTGCACATGCGGTGCCTTGCTTTCTTCTTCTATGTGGTTATATCTTGGGACTCTGTTCTATTTAGTTGGTTTTAGCTTATATGCCTCTCATGGATCGGTTTTTGAACCTTTTTTCTGGTTCCTCTTTGGACCACTTGCCTATCTATCCATGTATTATAGTTTGTAGTATATTGATTGAGAAACACTACTCACCTAAGAAACCAAATTCGTCCTCCCCCCTATTATTTCCCAAATCCCACATGTCAGACACAATTCTCAAAGGACACGTGTCTGATTCATGGCTCAAGTGTGTCCTGACACATGGGATTTGTTGAACGCGCAAATCGAATTCGACCAGCCAACGAATTCTGATTTCGGGACACGTGTCCCTCTGAAAAGTGTCCCTCGAGCCTTTAAAATCTCGATTTGGGCCAATTTTTCCCTCATTCTTGTGTCTCTCTCTTGTTGTGGGTGTGTGGAAGTGACTAACAAAGGGTTTGGGAGCGTTTTGAAGTTGATTCAAGCAACCAGTAAGTGCATTTTCCTTCCACTTTTTTTTCCATTTTTTCTACAACATTTTGCTTATCCATTTTGTTTACATGCTAATGCATTTTTTCATTTTCTTTTTTACACTATTTATGGCTCAATCAAGGGTACCAAGGAAGGGACAAAAGAAGGGGATGAATGTCCCCATTGGTGATGTCAATCATGTTATAATTTCATTAGGGTCTACAAGTGTTCCCTTTGTTGGAAGTGGGGCTGCAACAACAACTTCAAATGTTGAGGGCAAAATGAATTTAGAAAGACAATAAGCTCAAGAAAGTAAATATCCCTTGTGGAAATATGTCACAAGAGATCAAGGGCCAGGAAACAAGTTAAAGGGAGGAGGAAATGTTTCTTGGACATGCAGTTATTGCAACAATAATTTCAAGAGCACTTATTTCCGTGGGAAAGCTCATTTTTTGGGCTTACTGGGTTGTGGAATTGGAGCATGTGCAAATGTGTTTGTAGCTAAGAGGAAAGAAATGGAAAAGGAGGCCAATGTTGGTGTCGCAAGGGTGGCTACATCATCTAAAAAAAACAAGAATGAGGATCCCCTTATATTCTTGAGGAAAAGCAGTAGCAAATTTTGATTTGAGAGTTTTGGTGGGGGCGTGGGTCAAGTAGAAAAAAGAGAGGCGGTGGCAATTGGTCCAATGGATAAGATATTTCAGAAAGAGAGATGGGGAGAGGTTGATATCACCATTTCCTTCTTTTTCTATTTGAACTTCATATAATTTAATGTTGCACGATCACCTTTATTTATTGAGATGTGTCGAGCTCTAACTCAAAGGGCTCCATAAGGGTATGTGTCTCTTGGGTCAAAGAAGCTTAGAACCACATTGTTGACTAAGGAAAAGAAAGAGGTGGAAAAAATGATTGAGCCTATTAAATCAGCATGACAAACATCTAGGTTTTATATTGTTTCTAATGGATGGAAAGATCCAACATGCCACCCACTCATCAACTTCATGATGTTTTCCTTGAATGGACTAGTTTTCTTGAAATCAGTGCATGCACTTGGAAAATACAAAGATGCACAATTCTTGTGTCCAAATCATTACAAACAATGCACCTCTTTGCAAGGTTGCTCGCATGATTGTGTAAGTTAAATATCAAAACAAGTATTTTGGACACCTTGCATTATCCATTCCTTGAATTTAGCACTTAAAACTATTGCTTCTGATGTGCCTTGGATTGGAAGTGTTGTTGAGGATGCACAACATACCCGCCACTTTGTACAAAATCATATTAGTGCCCTCATAATGTACAAGGAGTACACCCATCTATCATTGTTGAAGATTGCAGATACATGGTTTGCCTCTTCATTCATCATGCTGAAGAGGTTTAGGGAGGTTGAGACTGCTCTTGGGACCGTGGTTATTTCAGATTTTTGGTCTTTTTGGAGAAAGACAGATCAAGTAGCCTCAAAACAAGTCAAGGACATAGTGCTAGATGATGCTTGGTGAGAGAGGGTAGATCTCACTATTAAGATCATGGACCTTATATTCATTTCTTTGCTATGATTTGCATATATTGATCAACCCATCCTATGAAAGGTTTATGAGAGATGGGATTCCATGATTGAGTCTATGAGGATCATTATTTTACATAGTGAGTGCCCTGAGTATGATACATCATCATATGCCTTCTTCACCACCATCCAATATATTCTTGTCAGCGGGTGGGACAAGAATTGCACACCTTTGCATTGTTTGGCTCACTCATTGAACCCAAAATACTACAACCATGAGTGGTTGAATGGTGGACCTTCCCGCAGATTCCATCCTCACATGGATGGTGAAATTTCACAGAGCAGGAAGGATGAATTGAGGTAGATATTTTAGGATAGAGCATCCCTTGATGAGGTGGAGGATGCCTTTGTAGAGTTTTCCATAGGCATAGGGCGATTTGCAAGCTATGATGTGATTATAGACAGAGGGGGCTAAGAAGCCCTATTCTTGGTGGGAAAATCATGGGGCAACAATCCCTCCTCTGCAACAATTAGCCATGAGGCTCCTCCTTCAATTTACTTCATCCTCTTGTTGCGAGAGGAATTGGAGCACATATGGGAATTTATATAACATCAAGAAGAGCAGGGTTGAGCAGTTCAGGGCAGAGACAATGGTGTATGTGCACACTAACTTTTGTCTTATTTATAGGTAGAGGGATGAGTGGTTGAAGGGAAAGACAAAAATGTGGGATGTCTTTCCTGATGATATGGGTTTGGACCGTAGTGTTGAGTTGGCATTGGCCAACTTGGATCTTAATGAGCCAGTACTAGAGCTTGTCACTTTTGATGATGGTGATACTCTTGAGGGGTCATCGTACACACTAATAGATGCAAAGATAACATTGGATATCGAGGAGGAGGATGTAGAGGAGAGTAGTGGTGACCATGAAAGTGATGTTGATTTTGATGATGATGATTGGTGAGCTACCAACTATCTTGTAGTCATTTTGTATTTTCCATTAACATTGCTAGTTAGGAGTCCTCAAGACTCAGTACCTATGTAACACATTTTGATTTTGATGACTTAATGAGAAAAATCGAGTTTCTTGTCTTTCTCTTATCGGATCATTGATGAATTTTTCACAAATTCAAAATTGTGTTTCTATGCATAATGTTACAACTTACAAATTTATAATGTAGATCCTAGATCTATGTCTAAATTTATATCATGAATGAGAATTTGTGTAATATGAAATCATTGAAATATCTATTTAGTTAAATAGATATTTCAGTGATTTCATATTCACTAACGTGTCCTACATATCCTGTTCCGGGTGGTCTATGTACCCCATGTCAGACACTCGAATTTGCATGTCCTGAGTGTCACGTGTCCCCATGTTAAGTGACTTAGTTGCTCACTTATATCTTATGATCATGTAATTGTTTTATTTAATATAAAACTGTGTTTTTTTCTTCCCTTAAAATAAAAATAAGCCCTTGATTTACAAAATAAAACATAATTCACCACCACCACATAGTTCTATGGTAAACAATTCCCTTTGAGGACTCTTTGGAGGATATGAGGCAAATACTACAAGGCGATAGGTGGGCCACTCCTTGCCATTTTTAGGCATGGCAAAGACTAGGTACTAATACTTCATCAACCCGACTTCAGTTAAGACTCTCGTAAAATATTTGGTAGCTTTAACATAATCCTTGATGAATATGGTGATGATTTTAGAGAGATTGGCTGCCAGGAATGCTTGAACCTCCTTCAATGTATTCATAACTGGCATCTATAACAAAACATACTCCAAATAAACAAATTATTTAAATATTAGTTTAGTTAAATTATTTAAATATTGGTTTAGTTAAATTTAAGCATGGTTGACAAAATTTATAATCACATGTAATTTATCAATGTATTTGATGTTGGACATTTGGTTAGGTTCAAATCTCTTAAATGAAATAGAACTCAGTAGGAGTCAGACTGGTTTATATCTAGGCTAGAGAGGTCAGTTTCACCAGTTACCATCCATATTATTTGAACAATTGGACATTTGGGTAAATTCAAATCTCCTAAGTAATGTGTACCTCGAGGTAAGGTACATTTAGTTACGTCGACAAAGAACACCCAAACACACCTAATATCATAGGAATATCTCCGAACGTCTTTATCTTGAGATTCAAAATTCATATCCCAAACTACAACAACCAAATGACTTTGGAATTTAAAGTTATGTGAAATTGTAGCGATGGCCTCCAAAGGAATGACAAAGCCAAACATCATTCTCATAATCATACATGCCAAACATTAGCCCTCCATCATCGCACCCAAATCAAATATCCTAATTGATCAAAGCCTCGGCTAAATTCCCAACGATTCAAACACCCAAATTACTATGAAATATTTTACAGGCCATACATACATTTCGTTGATCCGTAAGACTAACTTCCTGGTTATTGTAAGTGACTCTCACAATGTACTATTTTTCTCCAACGATTGAATAAGAGTTGTGGATCGTAAGCCATGAGTATTTATTGAAAGATAGGCCACTCGCCTGAACAAAAATTTAATAAAATGCCAGTGATTTGCAGAGAAATTAAACGAAAATCAATTAGAAGCTTTCAAAGTTGGGAATGATGCCTTTTAAACTAGATCTATGGCATTGGTTCTCGTGCATTTGTAACTCGAGTCGCCCAATAAACTACACGATTTGCATTGAAGACCTGCCACACAGTCACTGTCCTTTGCACAAACATCATGAACTGGTTGGTAAAAAAATGAAACGAATGGGAATACTCTCTTATTGCCCTGATTGATTATGAGATTAATCCAGCCAAAATAACAGATGCGGGCTAGGGGAGAGCCTTCTATTGTTGTGCAAGGACCAATACTAGTTATAGTACTAGTCCCACAAATCCATAAATATATATATCTATATATATATATATATCTATATCATATTATATATATATATATATATATAATATATATTATATATATATATATATATATATATATATATAATATATATATATATATATTATATATATATATATATATATATATATATATATATATATATATATAATTCATAAATCATGAAAAATATGCACATAAATAGTTTATATTAATTTATATAAGTTATATAATTTAGTCCAAAATGGGCCTACATATTAATTGGGCCAACAAGTCTCAAATACCAAACCTTAACATCATAGGTTGACAAGACATAATGTCCCAAATATCTCCAGCTTTGAATTACCAAATAAGTCAAAATGCACTACAAAACATTCCATTGAATTCTATTCAGGAGTACACCTATCCCATCAAACATTCACCTACAAATTTCCACTAGAGCAACACATCCCATTGCTTAGTAATACATGCACAAGAATAGATGAAATGTGTGTCAGACATATGTACATGTGTGTTTAACCATTCAACCTATTGAAGACAATAAATGACAACATTCAATTCAGGATTGAAGACAATAAATGACAACATTCAATTCAGGATTGAAGACAATAAATGACAACATTCAATTCAGGAATTAGTTCAGAGGATGCAATAAATGACACCAACCCTTTAAATTCAAGTATTAAACACACCAACCTTTTCAATTCAGGAATTAAAAATAGGAAAGCACATGGATCAACCATCAAATATTATCACCATTTTATCATGTACAAATCAATCCAGACCACACATTTGAATTCGGGAGATGGAAATCCATGCCAATCTTCCCTACTAATTAAATTCTATATGAAAAAACTATAAAACATCAACTCTTACTCATTTTCATTTCAAACATTCATCCTACTCATCAGCTATTGGAGACATGCAATTAAAGTGTTCATACACGGTTACATTCATTCTATTCAGAAGTTGTTGGAACCATACAAACTCAGTGTGTGCAAACTGTTACATTCATTCTATTCATCAGCTGCTAGAGACATACAACAGATTGTGTGCACAATGTTACATTCATTCTATTCATCAGCTGCTAGAGACATACAACAGAATGTGTGCACATTGTGACATTCATTCTATTCATCAATTGCTAGAGACATACAGGTATGCTTTTGTTGAATAATGTTACCATTTTTGTTAAATAATGAATAATGTTATTTTTGTCGAGAAACAAGGGTAAATTAAAGCCATTAAAGCCAATATCACTTGTTAAATAAATCACAAGATCGAGAAGAATTTCTATATGAATAACATACCCATTGATTTAGAAACCAATTTCATTGCCACTATAACCTCAAATCTGACCCCTGCAATTCAATATCAGACTACTATAATGGCAAAGAATATCCTTTCAAAGAGAAAATTATGATGTCAGGTAGATTCATGGTCTAGTTAGAGAAGCATTTATAAATGAATAATAGACCCAATGGTTTAGAAATTCTCTTTTAATTATTAGAATGTCAAATTATTAGGATATCAAATTAAAGCGAGATAACTACAAGAACGCATGAGCAAAACTACAAGGAATTAGAGGACTAGCTATTCCAATTAGAGAAGAACTCAAATTGGATAAGTTGGATATTTTGGACCTGAAACTGACATATTGCACTTCCGTTCAATTGATTTATGGACCATGTTGAGCTTTTGCATATAAGGGGGAAACATTGAAGGCATATAGTGCACCATTAAGTGTGGAAAACCTAAACATTGAAGGCATATAGTGCACCATTAGGTGTGGAAAACCCAAACATTGAAGGCATATAGTGCCCCATTAGGTGTGGAAAACCCAAACTGTAATAGATGTGAGAACATGCTATATTATCTTCGTTAAGGTCTGTCAAAGTCCTACATAAACTTAAAGTGAAGGTTTCAGAGTGCTATCATGCAAATCTGCATCAGTGGACCTGCCTAATAATTATAGTCCATCTAGTCTTACCATGACTGCGCCTCTCTATTTGGACTTGTAATTTTCCAGTCTCAAGGGGGTCCCCTAGGTGTTGTATTCTGCCAACAAACCCATAAATTTGTAAAGAATCAAAGTTGATTGGCACATAGAAAACTTAGTGTGAGTTGTTTCCCCTAAGTAGTCAAAAACAAGGATAATTTTTTTACCTATATTAATGATCGTTGAGATCAGATGCCTCCAACAGTATAACAATGAGTGAGGAATGACAAAACTGAAAAGATATGTGCTTGAGGTGAATCTGAAATCAAAATAAGTATCAAGTAAACCAAACATTGCAACACATCTAACAACTATTGAGCCAATAGATTCTAAGAACCAGAGATAAGGCATAATAGAACCAAACTAATTGTTAATTGAGGTTGAACTACACCACAGTGGGGGCAACATTGAAGGCATATAGTGCACCATTAGGTGTGGAAAACCCAAACTGTAATAATTGTGAGAACATGCTATATTATCTTTGTTAAGGTATGTCAAAGTCCTGCATAATCTTAAAGTGAAGGTTTCAGAGTGCTATCATGCAAATCTGCATCACTGGACTTGCCTAATAATTACATTCCATCTAGCCTTACCATGACTATGCCTCTTTGTTTGGACTGGTAATTTTCCAGTCTCAAGGGGGTCATCTAGGTGTTGTATGATGCCAACAAACCCATATATCTGTAAAGGATCAAATTTGATTGGCACATAGAAAAATTAGTGTGAGTTGTTGCCCCTAAGCAGTCAACAACAAGGATGATTTCTTACCCATATTAATGCTTGTTGAGATCAGATGCCTCCAACAGTATAACAATGAGTGAAGAATGACAAAACTGAAAAGATATGTGCCTGAGGTAAATCTGAAATCAAAATAAGTATCAATAAAACAAAACATCGCAACACATCTAACAACTACTGAGCCAATAGGTTCTAAGAACCAGAGATAAGGCATAATAGAACCAAACCAAATATTATTTGAGGTTGAATTACACCACAATGGGGGCAACATTGAAGGCATATAGTGCACCATTAGGTGTGGAAAAACCAAACTGTAATAGCTGTGAGAACATGCTATATTATCTTCGTTAAGGTCTGTCAAAGTCCTGCATAAACTTAAAGTGAAGGTTTCAGAGTGCTATCATGCAAATCTGCATCAGTGGACCTACCTAATAATTAGAGTCCATCGTCCATCTAGCCTTACCACAACTATGCCTCTCTATTTGTACTGGTAATTTTCCAGTCTCAAGGGGGTCCCCTAGGTGTTGTATGCTACCAACAAACCCATAAATCTATAAATAATCAAAGTTGATTGGCACACATAAAACTTAGTGTGAGTTGTTTCCCCTAAGTAGTCAACAACAAGGATAATTTCTTACCTATATTAATGCTTGTTGAGATCAGATGCCTCCAACAGTATAACAATGAGTGAAGAATGACAAAACTGAAAAGATATGTGCTTGAGGTGAATCTGAAATCAAAATAAGTATCAAGCAAACCAAACATTGCAACACATCTAACAACTATTGAGCCAATAGATTCTAAGAACCAGAGATAAGGCATAATAGAACCAAACCAAATATTATTTGAGGTTGAATTACACCACAATGGGGGCAACATTGAAGGCATATAGAGCACCATTAAGTGTGGAAAACCCAAACTGTAATAGTTGTGATAGTTTAATTATAATAATTAGGATACAATAGGAACAAGAACAAGAAGGAAAGAAACCTCTTACCGATATTTGATTTAGGTTTTGACTTGCAAGAACAAAAAGAACTGGAACTAAAATTTTGAAAGGGAATAACTACACATGGGAGAGACACCAATACATGAATGCCTCCACCTTAGACTTTTAGAATTTGAAAGGGAATAACTAAATAAAGAGACTACAACTAAGAACCCTTACATAAAAACATGATAACCCTTACTAGGAATAAAATTAATGGCAAGAACAAAATGAGTGCCAAAAACAATGATTTGAGGACACAACAAGTTAGTTGGGTTGAAGAAACTCAGTTATGTCAAAGATGTTACAAAAAATAAAAAGGAATAGCTCTTCCTGATAACTCATAGTTTTACCAAGTAGGAATCAAATGAATGACAAGAACAATGATTTGAGGACACGGAAAGCTAGTTGGGTTGAAGAAATTGTGTTATGTCAAAGTTGTTACAAAAAGAAAAATGAATAACTCTTCCTGATAACACATATTTTTCCCAACTAGGAATAAAATGAATGCCAAGAACAATCATTTGATGACACAGGAAAATAGCTGGGTTGAAGAAATTGTGCTATGTCACACCTATTACAAAATTAAAATGGAATAGCTCTTACTGATAACTCATAAAATTCATCTAAGAATCAAATAAAGAAGTTTAAACCCTTGCAATAATGATTTTCAGGTCCGAGATGTATTTAGTTACAATATATAGATAAAACACTGATTATTGTTGCTCATTGATTGTAAAGGCCAATGAATTTACTTGCTTTCTAATACAATTTTTTAAAATCAGAATTTGGTGGTAACTTTGCAGGTTGTTGTAGCCATGCCAAGAGTTTCTATTGCAGATTGTACAAGGAATAGGAGGAGGCGAGGGGCGATGGAGGCCCAACTACGATCTAGTTCATCAGATGAGGATAGGGGGGTGATGTGAATGCTCCCAATGCGCCTAGGAATGTTGTTGAAATGGACACTGTGGTGGTAGATCATGTTATCCCACCATCAACCACAGAGTTGCATTCAACCACAGTGCAAGGTGCAAGTTTAACAAAGAAAATCAGTGCCATCAGAGGCTATACAATGCTAGCTGCAATTGATGACATCAAGTTTAAGGGACATTCAATCCATTCCTCTGCAAAAAAAACATGGTATTGTTGCCTCTAACATACATTATTGGATAAATGAGTTGACTAATACGAAGCGTAGAGGGCATGTTATAGTTATGACTGAAGAGGAGGAGGCTGAGGTAGTTGAGTGGTGTAAGGAGACAGCCCAATTGGGACATGGGTTAGAGATTATACAACTTAAATCCACAGTAGCTCGAATCTGTCAAGGGAGGCCAAACCCCTTCAAAGATGGTTTTCCTGGTAAACCATGGTGGAGTGGATTTAAAAAAAGGCATTTAGACCTTGTGCTACGTACAACTGAGGGCCTTGATAGAGACAAGGATTTAAATCTATGCCCTGCAATTGTGTCCAAGTTCTATAACACTCTTTCTACTGCATATGAGTAACACTCATATGCCCTGGACAATATATGGAACTGTAATGAAACAAGATTACAGGAAGGAAGGAATTGTGGTATGCAGGTAATTTCCAAAAGACGGAGCATAAATGTGCCTAAGAGCAGAGAGTGGATCACTATTCATTCTTCTGTCAATGAAATTGGTTCTTCAATCCCATGATTTTACCTATTCAAAGGTAAAACACAACCAAAAAACTATATACAGAACTGTGAACCAGGTGCATGCATGGCAGCACATCCCCATGCATGGATGGCAAAGGAACTATTCCTAAATTGACTTTGTCACTTTGTTGCATCTGTACCAGGTGGTGTCTCGCCTGAAAACAGACACCTACTGATTTTAGATGGCCATAGAAGCGACATGGTTGTGCAGATAATTGAGGAGGCCAATAATTTTGGCATTGACCTATTAACATTGTCGGCTCGTACCACTCACAGATTGCAACCCCTTGATCTCAGCGTGTTTGGGCCTTCATGGATGGCAAAGAATCTAGGGGTGGAAGTAAAGAGGTTTGAGCTAGTTGAGCTTGCCAGTAAAGCATTTAAAAGGGTTCTCACACCTTCTAATATCAAGGTTGGATTTAGGAGAACTGGTATATGGCCACTTAATGTTGATGCTCTTATGCATGATACTTGTTGTAGCCAAGCATTTTATGTGGAATGTCAAGAAGAAGAGAACTTACAAGACCATGTTGATGCCCAAGAAGATGTTGCTGTTGTTGAAGGTATAATGTCCCTTTATGAAGGGCACTTATGTGGTGATGATGATGAACATGTGAGTGAGACACAGTTTAGTCATGAACCAAATGTCAATATCATGGAGGTTGTCACACCCACTGAACCACCTGCCGATTCTGCATGTGATATTCCATATGAGGCAATTGATGAAGCGAATGAAAATGCAATCTTGATTTCAAATGATAATGCAACAGGACTAAATAATCAGAAATTGAGAATGCCAACCCAAGTAAGCCCACCATCATGGTTGGCAGAGGCCATGATGAATATCAACACACATAATGTGTCTACCACCAATGAGGAAAGCATGGACATGCCTTCACAACCATCAGAGTGAACACCGAACTTGTTCATTATTTTGTGGACAATGGTTCACTGGAAGAGGAGCTTGTTCAGCATGAAGTACCTGAAGAAGCCAACAATGGGGGCCAATCAATTGTACCAGAGGCTGAAATCCAAGTGTCAAATCCTAGGGAGCATGGTACAACAAATTGAAGAATACTTGGTGCATTCCTAAAGCTACCAATAGAGAGAGTGAAGGCCTCATTAAGGCACTCAATTGCAGATTGTCTTTGTTTGGGGAGGAGTTCACAGTTGCTCACATCTAAAGATTATATGAATTTATTGTTTGAGTCTGAATGTAAAAAAAATGAAATTTAGGAAACTAAAAAGAGAAACAAGGAGTTGGCCAAGGACAAGAGAGTTGCAAGGATTGCAGCAACAGAAGCTTGATCAAAGGAAAGGATGGAAAGATAAAAAGCAAGGGAAGATAAGGAACATAAAAAACAATTGGCAGGGCAAGAGAGGGAGGCAAGAAAGGTTCAAGAAGTGTTGGAAATAGGAGGAGGGGTGACAAGCAGGGAAGTCTATGGTCCAAGCCAGTTTGAGGCAAATAGGATGATGTCCAACACACTGGATCACATTGCAGAGCACACACCATCATATCAAGAGCTAATTAACATCCAAGCCCCCTACTATCAGCCAGGGGTTGTGCCCACCTCATATACCCCTACCAGTGTAAGTTTAAATCCTAATTGTGTTTATATGACACCTGCACTTAGTTTTGGGTTTAGTAACACAAGTGGACACTTGGGCTATTCAGTCCCTCCATGCTACAAGGAGAAAATTGGAGTCAAGGATATGGTAACATTCAAGCACATCCTAATCAACCAATCTTGGGTAGTCCACCATACTTGGGTCAGGCAAGAGACTCAACAATTTTGGGCAATGCAATAAATGGAGGCCATCAAGCATAGGGGTGGCAGGAATTAATTTTTGTAACCACATCGCAATGTGAATTTTGTAAGGATGCAATATGTTGATTGGTTTCATAGTAGAAGCTAAACTATAAAGTATATTGAATTTGAATTGGAATTATGATCTGAAAATTATTCTTATTTCGGTGTGAAGATCCAACTACAAGAAGTATGACAGGGATAATCACTTGATTTGGTAATTACTTGATGAAAGGCAACATAATAAAGAAGGAAAAGAAGTGAACATAAATCACAAGTAGTTACCAATAGAAGATACTAATAACCAGCGAGAAACTGAACATGAGGGGATTCAACAAGAGATAAAGAGATCTATAATATCTATCTGTAATATCTATCCAGTGGAAGAGATTTGTTCCTATTTCAAGAGAGGTTATATATTGACAATTCCTATTTCAAGAGAGGTTATATACTGCACATATAAAGATAAAAAATTATCACTGTAATTAGGATCATTACAAACATATAACTGTTGAATAATAGGTAGAAGCTTCACTGTAGCTCTTACCACCATGGGGACCCTTAGCATTATGGACCATTTTCATTTTCAAAGGAAAGATCTGCCCAGGATCATGTGGTTGAGAAGTGCAATAGAAACCAGCCATCTATCTGCTCGCAGAGGCAGTAAACAAAAGAATCCCTTTGTTCTCACTAAAGGAAATTCAAGAGAAAATAATAGAAAGTAAATATCAATTGAATCCAATTTGAAACAACATTGAAAAGGAAAGAAGTAGTAATTACTTAATTTGGTAATTACTTGATGAAAGGAAACATAATTAAGAAGGAAAATAAGTGAACATAAATCAGAAGTAGTTACCAATAGAAGATACTAATAACCATCAAGACGCTGAGCATGAGGGGATTCAGCAAGAGACACAAAGATCTATAATATCTATCTGTAATATATATCTAGTGGAATAGATTTGTTCCTATTTCAAGAGAGGTTATATATTGACAGTTCCTATGTCAAGAGAGGTTATATATTGCACATATAAAGATAAAAAATGATCATTGTAATTAGGATCATTACAAACATATTCACAGTTGAATAATAGGTAGAAGCTTCACTGTAGCTCTTTCCACCATGGGGACCCTCAGCTTTATGGACCATTTTCATTTTCAAAGGAAAGATCTACCTAGGAGCATGTGGTTGAGAAGTGCAATAGAAATTGGCCCTCTGTCTGCTCGCAGAGGCAGTGAACAAAAGAATCCCTTTGTTCTCCCTAAAGGAAATTCAAGAGAAAATAACAGAACGTAAAAATCAATTGAATCCAGTTTGAAACAACATTGCAAAGGAAAATAAGTACTAATTACTTAATTGGTAATTACTTGATGAAAGGCAACATAATAAAGAAGGAAAAGAAGTGAACATAAATCACAAGTAGTTACCAATAGAAGATACTAATAACCATCGAAAAAATGAGCATGAGGGGATTCAGCAAGAGACAAAGAGATCTATAATATCTATATGTAATATCTATCTAGTGGAAGAGATTTGTTTTAATATTTCATTGAATGATAATTAGAAGGGTTTGTTAGGACGACCCAACCAATTGAACAACCTATTTCTCTTGCCAATCTATGCCATCTTGTTCTCAATCTTAATGTAATTATGGTACATTCACTTGAAAATATATCACATTTTGTCCTAAATCTTGAATGGAATTATGACCCAACCATTATGACAGAAAATAATACTTGCTTCTAAAAGTATTCTAAAGAAACACTGAATAAAAAGAGATGAACCAAGCAAGCCTCTCACAAAGAAATGGCACACCATACCAAAAATTGTTTGCACTTTGATAAGGCAAGATAAATAGCTCTAGTGATGAATGAACTTGAAATGTGCATCTTAACAAGCTAGAGAAACAAATGTTTAAGTGGGCATGAACATTTTTACTTGAACAAATAATTTGGCAATGTTATATGAGGTATAAGTGTAACTTTACATAGATTCTATTATGGCAAGTAGGCAAAGGAAAAATCTTACACCGTTTTAAAATCTCAAATGCACAGGCATACAATAATTAATGTTCAGATAATTGTCACTAACAGACTTGTTGAAAATCTGATGTACATATGATGTACAGTAAAGCCGTGAGAGTGGGGCTAAACAGTGCAAAGCTTCTTGACATAATCCACAACACAATGAAAGATTGCCCCCATTCTATGGCTCTTCATACTAAAGGTTAAACCTAAAAAATATAATTACCTAGACCATTCTTATTGTGTTTAACAGGATCTATAACATAAGCGATGGAAAAATGATCACATTTACATTAAAAAATCATTATTACGATACTTCCATTGAGTCCAACACTCTTAATTGGAGATGTTCATGAGGGTTGGGAAGAGTGGCTTTAAAGCACGAAAGGCAAAGCATTAGCCTTACTCTTCAAATGCCTATTGGATGGCTATATACTTGGACAATATATAAAAAGTCAACAACTATAATTTCAGAACTACAGATTGTGTGTTCATAGCTGAAACATTTTCTCTTCCACAATTTCTTGATTCTTAGTATCAAGTGATCAGACAATGCAACACTTTTTCCTACTTACTCACTCTTGTTTTCAAATTAATTTACAGTAGCAGAGCAACAGTTAGCATTCTACAATATCAAAACAACATGGTCTTCATTCCACTTCTTTCTTGGTTACATGTTACAATGGTTAGTTCAAATTAGGTCATTGGCGTTGTCAAAAGGGTGGACTTAGTACATTTGAAATTCCTATTGTAGCAGGATGTAGCCCACCACTTAATGCCTTTAAAGTATTTACAAATTTTAAACATAGTTGCTCATACCTTTAGCATGGATGGAAATCTTCTATACTTGTTCTTTAAGAACTTAATGGATACAACTCTTTGATATAGAACATCACACAATTACCTCTTTTTGCATACATATGCTCGCTCTTTCTTTCTCTCATAAATCATTTGTGTTCATGTAAGATTCACCTTATGTCTAAATGCAATTGCTCCTATGCAACAGATAGACAGTGGCTATACGAATCGTTCACCAAAAGCCTAGAAAGAAACCTAAGGGAAAGCCTAGAGCCAGTATTCCAAGAGGGGCTAAAGACAGGGAGAGGTGTATCTAAATGGAGGAAGCCCACAACCCAAAACCCCCCACAAAACTGAAAACCCACACAAAACGCACAACCCAAAACCCATAGAAATGAAAACCCACAACCCAAAACCCACAAAACTGAAAACCCACACAACTAAAGCTACATTTCAGAAAAATAGCCAAAACCCACACACGTGAAGGTGTTTAAAAACACATACACATGCATAACAAAGGCACAATAATCCAATTCGGCTAAATGTGTTAAAAAACACAATTTCCAAGTTGGTAGGACAGTGTCCTACCTTCTAGTCGTCTAGTTGTTGTTTCATCAGCTTTCTCCATGCCAGAAAGCCATAGGAATCCCAGATGATCCGAAAACCATAGCTTGCACTGCAACAACCTGCAAGACAACATCAAACATCGTTAGATATCCCCAAAACTATATAAAAATGTGAAATTAAAGCTCACAAATTTACCTTCAAACCTGAAAAATCCCTTCAGAGTGTGAAATGACCATATCCAACACTGAGCCAAGCTAAATCCGCTACAGGGAGGAACGCAGACGAATAACGAGCCCATACCACCAGATGGGGAAGAAAAACCAATCAAAAAAACAAGACAAAACAGATGAACACCACCGAACAACCTCCAGCACGACCATCTTTGTTGCTCCATAAACCACTACCTGCATCACCGAGGGCTATTATGGCAGTGACTGCCATTGGAGCAATGATGCGAACTACCCGACAAAGCAAATGGACAACAACAAGACCTGAATAGAAATTAAATGTGCACAAAACAATCCGCAAAAGAGATGTCGTTACAAACCCTAAAACCCAATTAACTTGTTGAACTGGTGGTTATGTACGTGCAACAGGTGCATGCATGTTGTTGCAATGTGTCATACAATGGGTAAGGGTGCCAGCGTGGCGAACAAGTTGCTTGACGTGGAGGCGGTCAAGCACTGGTGGTTCTCCCCTATGCTATTTGATCTCACGACTTGGAAACTCCCACTGGAACAAGCTGCTCCTGCGCACTCGCGAGCAAGAGCACAACTGCGGCCATGAACAAGACGATGCTCATATTTTCCATGGAAACATGCATCCCTGAGGCATGACATGTCCCTGAGTTAGAAAAGAAAACATAAGAAAATAAAGATTGAAATTATGATGCTTGGTCAGCATAGATACAATAAAGAATATTGTGCTATGGATGCATAGATTCTTCTTGTACAGGGAATTGAAATGGAAACTTACGCAGTAAGTACCTAACTACTTTGGAGGGGATTTATTAGAATTGAAATTTACACCAAAGTACCCACCTAATTGATTGTATGTGGCAACAATACTTTGTTTAAAAACAATGATGTGTGGTTTGACGGTAAGTCGCATGGGCGAAGCCCGGGGAGACCGAAGTTCAAATCTCATTGAGTACAATGACCTGTTGTGGTGGCGACTAGAGGGGCGGATTCCCCTTTCCCGTGAGTCTGCTCTTGCTAAAATCATAGGAACTTAGTATACCCGACTTGCAGGTGGTTGGTTATGCTCTTGGTGTTATAGTGGCAACTATGAGGTTTGATCCCGGGTCTCCCATAGATTAGGCTTTGCAGTTACCAATTCACCATGTGGTTAAAAAAAATAATTTGTTTAAAAACCCCTTTCAGATTGTGGGGAGATATCCCAACCCCAAATTCATGTGCAAGTAATCGACAACGAGAAGTGCTCTCTCTCTCATGGACCATAGAGCATATGCTAATAACTAAGAAATGATGGTTCACATGAGGAATATGAGGAATAAATTTCCATCTCGAAAACAATAATAGGACTTGTGGAATGCATCCGAGTAAATTAATCACCTTCCTGAAAGGAATTTTGAGGTGGTAATCACTGATATTTTGTATATGAATTATGAGGATATTCACTGGCACTAACCATGTGACCTAACCATGAAAATTTGAAAATGGATTCAAATAAATCTCAACAGGAATAGATCCCGTGATTTCATTTCCATAAATTAAAATCTCTGTTAGACCAGTGAACTTACCTACGAGGGTCCGCTGAGCATACTATTGGATACAATCAATTGTGATAGCCTCGAGGAGACTTTGATACCTGAATTGGGCTATTGAGATCATTGCTTCCCTGCGATGGCGTGTGAGAGATTTGCAGAACCCCAATGTTGTAGTAATGGAGCTGAAGAATAAATTGTCGAGAAGCTTCCCACCCATTTGAGAGATCTGGTGGTATGAGGCCTGTTAGCTTATCGAAGGAGAGACGTCGAGGGCTAGCAGCTCGCCATTTCACCTGAGGCAGCCGGGAATCGAACCCGTGATGTTGTTGTCCAAGAGATTTGGCATCTTGAGGTCTGGCAAGTCGTCAATTCCGCCGTTGAGAATGTCATGGAATAGATTTAGAAGTGTGGGCGAGATGCGGTTTTTGAATCCTTGCGGGATTTTCCAGTCAATTCATTGACCCAACGACTTTAGGTTTCTCAAATGGGTAAGATGGAGAGTAACAGGGTGGGATAGGGTGAGTTCAGATTTCTTAGCTGGGTCGGAATCAAACTTGTGGGGTTCAAAGATTCTTGCACCTCACATTACACAAATTTTCAACAATATCATACAGCAAGGGTTTCCCACATATTGGACAACTAGTCTGGCAATATCCTTTTTCAAGAGTGGTGATGTCAATAATCCCTCCAATTATAGGACCATAATGATAAACCCCTTGTTTGCAAAGTTATTTGGAAACATGCTACAAAATAAAATCAGCAAGTGGGAAGAAGAAAGAGATAAACGTGTAGAAGGGCAAGCAGGTTTTAGACCTAAACATTCCACAGTTGATCATTGTGTAACTTTAAAACACATCATGGAAAAAGTTTGGGAGAAAAAAGAAAAGTGTTTGACACTGTTTTTAGGGATAAGCTTTGGCACAAAATGGAGGAACTCGGGGTTCCTAAACATTTGAGAGCAACTGTGCATAGGCTGTATGAAGATGTGAAAGTCAAAATTAGAACTTCAGCAGGAATTTCTGAAAGTTTTAGAAGCAATATCAGGGTCAATCAAAGTTTCCCATTGTCTCCTACCCTTTTTGGTTTATATATCGACAAACTTAAGGAGTGGTTAAATTCACAAAGGGGTGATGGTATCCATTTGGGCAAGTTTGTTATGAGGCTTCTTTTGTATGCATATGACCTTATTCTGATTGTTAAATTTGTTGTTGCTATGCAAGAGCACTTACTATCCCTTGAGCATTTTTGTAAAAGGGTGAGGATGCAAGTCAATATTAGCAAAACAAAAGTAGTGGTTTTCTCTAAAAAAAAAAAAAACATAACCGTTGTTGGTCTCCAAGAGCACTTACTATCCCTTGAGCATTTTTATAGAAGGGTGAGAATGCAAGTCAATATTAGCAAAACAAAAGTAGTGGTTTTCTCTAAAAAAAGAAAACATAGCCAACACAAGTTCTACTTTGAAAGCAACATTTTGGAAGAAGTTGCAGATTACAAATACCACAGAATTGACTTCAAAAAAAACCTAAGCTGGGATGGTTGTAGAAAGAAAATAACTTTGGGGGTTGAAAAACATTTTATGCTTTTCAAAATAGGTGTAGAGAGGCAGCATTATGGGATTGGAAAACCACTCAAACTCTTTTTGTGCTTCTAGTGATTCCAGTGATTCTCTATGGTTGTGAACTATGGGTTAGCAGTAGATTCGACACACAATGGAAACAAATTGAGAAAATTCAGAAGTGTTTGATTACAAACAAATTCAAAATTAAAAGTGCAGTTCCTTATGCTATCTTGTTAAGTGAAACAGGGGTTGCTCCTATTGAAGCAATTGCTATGGTGTAAGTCATAAGGTATTTAAAAAAAGTTGAGCAAATGGAAGAAGGCTGATGACCTAAGGTTGTCTTTAATGACATATTGTGCAAAATAAAGAAGACTTGGATGCAACAAATAAAAAATGTTAGATCTAAGACTTTTGTGATCCATAATGTTGATATCAGTCTTTCGGATTAATCACATCGCTAGGATTTGGTCGACATTTTGAACCAACTAATGTGGTTCATCCTCAGGACAAGGTGAGAAATCAATAGATTTGAGGGAATGACTAGCAAGGATGCATCATTGCCCAGAATTTGTTGTTGGAAAATAGTCATTGGGAAATAGCCATTAGGTAATTTGTTATGTAATAAATAAATATTTAGTTACGATATTTTAAAATTTAGTTATAAAATAGGTGTTGTGTAATAAATAAATATTAAATTTCAATATTATAAATGGAATATTAGAATTCAATAAATATTAAATTTCAATATTATGAAATGGAATATTAGAATATATATTGAAATTTAATATTTATTTAATTCTAATATTCCATTTATAATTATTGAAATTTAATATTTATTTATTACACAACACCTATTTTATAACTAAATTTTAAAATATCGAAACTAAATATTTATTTATTACATAACAAATTACCTAACGCCTATTTCCCAATGACTATTTTCCAACAGCAAACTCTCGGCAGTGATATATTAACTATTGTAATAATATTGTCTAATAATATAGTTGTTATGAAGTAATATTATTTAGAAATCCTAAGTTAAATAGTTAGTTTAAATAGTGAAATGTGTTAGGGTCTGACCGTATCTTATTGATTAGAAAAGCATCTAATTTAATTTAATTAATAATTTAATATTATTAATCATTATTATAATCTTATAAATGGACTATAGTATTGAATCCTATTAATAATGTACCAAAATATTATGATAGAGCTTAATGTTATTATAGAGATTAATAATGATATTAAATACATAATTTTAATATTAAACTTTTATGATAATAATTTTGATTTAAAATCAATAAAATAAAAAGACTAAGAATGGAATGAAGAAAACCAATGGATGATGTCTAAAAATGGTATTTCTATTATTATAGGTATGATAGAGATCAATAATTTTTTTTTATCTTAATACTTAAATTCACTAATGATGATGATGATGATGATGATGGTTAACGTCCGCTGAGACCAAATAATGATCTATCGGACCTAAAGACAAATTATTTATTTTGAGTTAAGATTTTATTCCTATGCTCAAAAAGCT
>APFE031483696.1:0-15912 GCA_000404065.3 Pinus taeda | reverse complement strand
TTTTATTGAAGTGTTTATTAAGAGGATTTACTAAAGTATTATAAACCCTAGACCCTTAATCCTAAACCCTAACCAATTTATAACATTTTCAAAAGTGTTTTCAACTTTTATTTAAGTGCATATTAAAAGCATTTACTAGAGTGTTATAAACCCTAAACCCTAAACGCTAAAGCATAAAAATTTTACAACATTTTAAAAAATATTTGTAACTTTTGTTTAAGTGCTTATTAAAAGAATTTACTAAAATGTTATAAACCGTAAATCCTAAACCCTAAACCCCAAACCCTAATCCCTAAATCATAAACCCTAAGAATTTTCTGAGTATCTATAATAAGGGAAGACCACAACAAGGTATGTGAGTGTAGGAGGGAGAAAATTGTGGTACATGAGATACCCTTCTTCATAAACATTTTTCCTTTTATTTATTTTTCTTCATAACTACTCTAGGCTCCATGGGATGAATGCATTATGTGTAATATGTAGCAGTGGATACCCCGTTAAGGTGGGGTGGTTAATCCCTACACCCTAAAGCCTTAGCCCTAAACCCCAAACCCTAAACCCAAAACAATAAACCCTAAACCATAGGCATTTTATAACATTTTTAAAATAATTTTGTAACTTTTAGTTAAGTGTTTATTAAGGGAGTTTACTAAATTGTTATAAACCTTAAACCATACACCCTAAAACCTAAACCCTAAACCTTAATCCCAAACCCTAAACCCTCATAATTTTATAACATTTTAAAACATTTATTTAAGTTTTTATTAAAATAATTTACTGGAGTCTTATAAACCCTAACACCTAACCTCTAAACCTAAAACCTAAACCATAAATCATAAACCGTAAACCCTAAACCCCAAACCTGAAAATTAAACCCTAAACCCTAAGCATTTTATAACATTTTAAAAACTTTTTGTAATTTTTATTTAAGTGTTTATTAAAATAATTTACTAAAGTGTTATAAACCCTCACCCCTAAACTGTAAACCACAAATCCTAAGCCCTAACCCATAAACTCTAAGCCTGAGACCCTAAATGCTAAACACTAATCCCTAACTTCTATTTAAGTATTTATTAAAATTATTTACTAAAGTGTTACCATCCCAAAACCCTAAACCCTAAGAATTTTATAACATCTTAAAAAAATTCTATCTTTTATTCAAGTGTTTATTAAGAGGATTTACTAAAGTATTATAAACCATAGACTCTTAACCCTAAACCCTAAGAGATTTGTAACATTTTAAAAAGTATATTGTAACTTTTATTTAAGTGTATATTAAAAACATTTACTAAAGTGTTATAAACCCTAAACCCTAAACCCTAAAGCATAAGAATTTTATAACATTTTAAAAACTATTTGTAACTTTTATTGAAGTGCTTATTAGAATAATTTACTAAAATGTTATAAACCCTTAATGTTGAACCCTAATCCCTAAATCATAAACACTAAGAATTTTGTGAGTATCTATAATAAGGGAAGACCACACCTAGGTATGTGAGTGTAGGAGGGAGAAAAATTTGCTACATGAGATACCATTCTTGATAAACCTTTTTCCTTTTATTTATTTTTCTTCGTAACTCCTTGAGGCTCCACGGGATGCATGCATTATGTGTAATATGTAGCAACGGATACCTCCTTAAGATGGGGTGGTTCATTCCTACACCCTAAACCCTAAACCCTAAACCCTAAATCCAAAATCCTAAACACTAAACCCTAAGCATTTTATAACATTTTAAAAAGTGTTTTGTAACTTTCATTTAAGTGTTTATTAACACAATTACTAATTTGTTACAAACCCGAAACCATGAACCCTAAACCAAAAATATTAAAACTTTAACCCTAAGAATTTTACAAAGTGTTAGAAACCCTAAACCCTAAACCCTAATCCCTAAAGCCTAAACCGCAAACATGTAACCCTAAGTTCTAGACCTTAAACCCCAAACCATAAATCTGAAACCCTAAATTCTAAACCCTAAAATTTAAACTCTTAACCCTAAACCCTAAACTCTAAGAATTTTATAACAATTTTAAAAACGTTTTATAACTTTTATTTTAGTGTTTACTAAAAATATTTACTCAAGTTCTATAAACCCTAAACCTAAACTCTAAACAATAAACCAATGAACCTAATCCCTATACTATAAACGCTAAACTTTAAGTATTTTATACCATTTTAAAGGTGTTTTGTAAATTTTATTTAAATGTTTATTAAAATAATTTACTAAAGAGTTATAATCCCTAAACGCTAAAGTCTAAACCCTAAACCCTAAACCCTAAACCCCAAACAATAAGCCTCAAACCATTAACTCTAAGAATTTAAAACATTTTAAAAAATAGTCTGCAACTTTTATTTACATGTTTATTGAAAGCATTTACTGAGGTGTTATAAACCCTAAATGCTAAACTCTAAACCCAAAACCGTAAACCATAAATCTTAAACCCTAAATCCTAAGCATTTTATAACATTTTAAAAAGATGTTTTGAAACTTTTATTTAAGTGTTTATTAAAAGCATTTACTAAAGTGTTATAAAGCCTAAACCCTAAACCCTAAAACCTCATGACAAGTACAAAGACCAAAATTAATTTTGTAAATACTAAACCTAGTTACGTTTTCTTCAACGCTCCCTCTTAATTACGAAGGTATTTATATTGGTACTTGGTAATTATCAATATGAACAATTTATCATAAGAAGAATCAGATTGGTAACCCATATGTATAGCGCCATAGTAACCATCATTGTTTCCATAGTAAGTCCTTGACTGACAACTCTATCTCTCATTATATCAGAGCACAATGTTGGAAAAACCAATGATTATAGTCACGTTAATCATTGTCTCTCAAGGTACATACCCACCTAGGTATTCACTGAGTATGACCTTATAGGACTTTTATTATCTTTGGGTCCCAGCCCTAAAATAATCTAGGTCCTCTTTCCTACTCTTGTCTTGGATTGCCTACATATCCTCAAAGAACCTTGGATGCCAGATGATTACCCAATCCTCCATTATTTCTTCCAAAGTCAATACAAGAATGTTGTGCATAGATTTCTCTTCATAGCCTTCACCTAGACTTACGATTTTTAGTCCTGGTTTAGTGCATCACACATGAAATAGAAAAACACAAATGTCACTCATTTTTAATAAGGGGCGATGTAATCGAAGCTCCCTCTTAGCAAAGGTGGCGGTGGTGACGGTGAAGGAAAAGTAGAAGGTAGAGGACGAGGCGGAGGAGGAGACAGAGTAGGAGATGATATGGAATGAGGATCTAGTAGTGGAGGATGTGGAGGTAGAGGATGAGGAGGAAGAGGTGGAGTCAGAGGCAGTAGAAGTGGTGGTGGCACTGGAAGGGGAGGAGGAGGAGGAGGAGGAGGAGGAGGAGGTAGAGGAGGAGGAGAAGGAGGAGGAGATGGTGGTGGTGGTGGTGTTGGTGGATGCAGAGGAGGAGGAGGAGGAGGAGGAGGACACTAAGGTAGTTGAGGAGGAGGTGGAGGTGGTGGTGGAGGTGGAGAAGAAGAAGGAGGTTGAGGGTGTGGTGGAGCCAAAGGAGGAGGAGGAAGAGGAGGAGGTCATTTTTTTGGTGGAGGAGGTAGTGGAGTTTTTGGATGAGGAGGCATAGGTGGTGGTGGATGCGGAGGCGGAGGTGGAGGACAAGGAGCAGGAGGAGGTGGAGGTTAAGTTGGTGGAGGAGGTGCAGGAAAAGGAGGAGGAGAAAGAGGAGGAGGATATGGTGGTAGAGAAGGAGGTGGACATGGAGATAGAGGAGGAGGTGGAGGATGAAGCATAGAGGAGGAGGAGGTGGTGGAGGTGGATAAGGGGAAGGACAAAGTGGAGGTGGAGGAGGAGGACGAGGTGGATGAGGGTTTGTTGGTGGAGGTGGTGGTGGAGTAGGAGGTGGTGGAGGTATAGGTAGAGGTGGAGGAGGAAGAGATGAAGGAGGAGAATGACAAGGGTGTGGAGGAGGTGGATGAGGTTGAAGAGGAGGAAGGGGAGGATGATGTGGAAGTGGAGGTGGAGGTGGAGGTGGAGGATGAGTTGTGGATGAGGTGCAGGTGGAGGTGGAGGTTGAGGTGGAGGAGGAGGTGAAGTTGGAGGTGGAGGTTAAGTTGGAGAAGGAGGAGGAAGAAGTAGAGGAGGAGGAGGAGGAAGTGGAGGAGTTGGAGGTGGAGATGGAGGAGGAGAAGGAGGGCAAGGAGGAGGGGTTTGAGTAGGTGGAGGTGAAGTTGGAGGTGATGGTGGATGACGAGGGGGAGGAGGAGACAAAGGTGGAAGTGGAGGAGGAGGAGGAGGAGGAGGAGATGGTGGTGGTGGTGGATGAGTTGGCAGAGGAGGAGGAAGAGTAGGAGGTGGAGGTGTAGTTAGTGGAGGAGGCAGAGGCAGAGGAGGTGGAGGAGGAGGTGGACGCTAAGGAGGAGGTAGAGGAAGAGGTGGATTTGGAGGTGGGGGAAGAGGAGGTGGTGGAGGAGAAGGAAGATGTGGAGGTGGAGAAGGAGAAGGAGGAGGAGGTGGTGGTGGAGGTGGAGTTGGAGGAGGTGGTTGAAGAGGAGGAGGAGGAGGAGAAGATGGTGGAGGAGGTGGAGGTGGAGGAAAGGAGGAGGAGGAGGAGGAGGAGGAGGATGTGGATGATGAGGAGGAGGAGGTGGATGTGGGAGATTAGATAATGGAGGTGGAGGTGGAGGTGGAGATATGGAAGTTAATTTAATATTTATGTTTTATATTAAAATAAATTGTCACTCTCTTCTCCACTGTTGGAAATGAAAACTACAATTTCATGAAGCCATAACATATCTCTTCACATAGATAATACCCTACAATTAAATGATAAGTAATTCATTTAGAAATATTTCCTCTATTCACAAATATAGTCATTCAAGTACGTGAATTTTTTTTTATGTTTAGATCTGATATCTCGGCCAAGAATTTGAAGCATTTATCAAGATTGAAATTTTGCGTTTATTTTGTTTAAACCTTTTTTTTGTCTGTAAACATTTATAGTTCTAGTTTTTTTGTTCAATGAACCATTTGTTTCGGAATGACTGGTTTCATCTAATTATCTTTGATTTTTAAAAGTGTTGGGTGAAATTTAACGTTGTTTCTTGAATAAGAAGCCTTATGTTCTTCTTCTTTTATGTTTACTTGAGAAACATAGGATATTAGGAATCATATATGGCTTTGCTTATTCTTTTGGTATTCCGCATATTTGGCATAATTATTATATTGTGTAATTATATACAGATTACTTGAATATCTAATGTGTACTCATATAATATAAATAGAAAAATATTATAGTATTGTAAACGTTTGATGGAATTACTTAATTAAACATAGTAAGAAGTAAATACATTGTATAAATTGTCCTTATGAATAAAAAGAAAGATTTACACTGTTGGGGCCATATGACAACTAAAACTATTTTATCATAATTAAATATTTTCATTAACGAAGAGAGGGTAAATCCGTTGAATTTAAATCGATATACATGCATTTTTTTGAGTGTCATTCATTTTGGGAAAAGAACTAGCTATATAAGGTTTTTATTTAAACTCAAACAACATCAAATTTCCTTGCAGGCAACATCAAGTGAAAATGGAAATCGACATCGAAACCCTGTAAAGAGGAATCATTTGATAAGTACTTGAAGGCTAAAGCATAGGTGGAAAAACTTGCATGAATTTTGACCCCAAAACAATGTCACCAGATAACCCAAGTTGGTCATAGACTAACCTACACACACAAGAAAGGAATTCTTTTGTTCAAATTTGAATCACTTTAAATTAATTAGGCAAAGAACATTATAGAAGGTTTTGAGATAACTAGAGTCTAACCTTAGTAATATAGATAGCATCCTTCAATCCGATGCTTTGTTGTAAATGAAATAACATTAGTATTGTACATATATGCTTGTATAAAGAAAAATTATATCGAGATGAGAATCAAGTTACGGTTTAATCATAGAGTGAAAATTCTAGAAATATTGTACAATATTGGAAGGAACTTAGTGTATGAAGGGTAGTTCATTTTGAAATCACTGAGAAAAGAAGAAATTACCCTAATATCCTTTGATGAAACCATAACCAACTTATGATACATCACAACCATAATGTAAGAAGTAAAAACTTACAATAATATACCGAATATGCAAGAATGGCTATACTATAACAAACGTAAGTGAATGTAGAGGAACCAAAGACATTGTGATGGCTTACTGAAGGATTCCATCCATACCACATTTTACAAAGACTCTTTTTCTAAGAGCATTAGATGGACATACGTTTTTCACATATATTGCACATAGAACCACATAATCCCAAAACATCAATGTCTTGTTTTTGAAAACCTCATTGAGAGAACTATATTCAATAGAGTAATGCTCATTCTTTCAACTACTTAGTTTTGTTGAGAATTGTATGGAACTATGCTCTTATGTTGAATCCTGTGCTTGCAGATATATTTTTCATATTCATTAGATTACATTATATTCCATTAATGGTATGAAGAGAGCCAATTTGTGATTATGCTTCATATCCAATCCATACATGAAAATCCTTAAACGTTTTGAAAGCTTGAGACTTACTTTTTGGTAAGTACACCCAACACATTCTAGTGTAATCATGAACATAATATTTCGTACATTTATCTTCATTATCATAATTAAAATGCATATGACCACACAAACCAAAATATATATGTCTAAATTTTCTACATGAATGAAGGGACCTTGCTAGCGATTGTGAACAAGGAGCAAGTGGCAAAATGATTATGCATAGTTATAGACCCATATAAATAAGAAAGTGGAAAATCCCACATATATTTAGTATGGTGCTCAATTAACATATTTAATGCTTAAAGTGGTTAGGTATAACAAAAGAAACATGTTGAGTTATCATCCTCTGGGAGTTAAATTGCCCTTGATGAGGAAGGGGCATGACTAAGTAAAGCGAAAAATGAGATAATATTGACAGATAGTCTATGAGGTCTTGGTAGAATAAACAATGTTCCAATGTAAATAAGCCTAATAATTTTCCATGTAGTAGAGAAATTTATTGGGGGTAATATTCCGGGGTTTTTCAAAATACAAAAATAAAAAATAGCTGTCAATTTTGACATTTTTTTTAATTTATTTGCTCAAAGTTTATACTTTAAAATTATTTTAGCTTAAAAATAATTAGAAATCTCAATATTTTTATGAAAATATCATTAAATATTTAACATTATGGATATTAGGGAGTACTAATGTTAGGCAAGTTTTATAAGCTTTAAAATAAATTTCCATCCTTGAAAGTTTTGCTACTAGATAGAACCCTTTGAGAAGAAAGAAAAAACATGTGATAGTTGTGCAAAATATACAAAATAATTTAGTGATTAAAATAGAAGATAACATGAGAAATTCTTGAATAAAACTAACATATGGGGAATAACTAACAAATAATAAAGTTGTGGGTCATTTGATGTTTGCATGTTGTGAGGCTTTGTGACATAGTACTCATGAAAATCCTCAATGCTAAGGGCGTGTACATTTCATGATACTTTTTTATTTGAAATGATTAAAGACAATTTAGGATGCATAAATGTAATTATATTATAATTTAGTCAAAGAAACATTTTACTCTTCTTTTATTTCGTTCAAGTTTTTTATGCATGTCCAGTTTATCTCACCTTCATGGCTTCTTTTGATAAGAAGGAGAACTAAGGAATTTTTCATTGTACATATATAATAAAAATATGATCATTTTTAGTAGAATAGTTGCAATAGGAGGTGATGTAGGTGTTACCTATCCTAAACAAGTTGTAATGTTGAACAATTATCTCCTTGTTAATGAAAAGTATTACCTTTCTCATTCAGTGTATATCTATTTTATTATATTTCCATTTATTTTAATGTTTTTTCTACAATATATTTATTAATTTGTTAATAAGATCAAAAAACATATTTTTATATTGTATTACCATTCACTTCCAAATCACATGGAAGGTGTCTTACATATCTCACATTCATTGAAAGGGGGATTTTCGTGAATAATGATGTTAGATAAAGCATTAATATTTGTATAATGGTTTCAATATATTTTGATTTGTATCCTTTAAATTCCATTCCTAAACAAATAAGTGTGAATGCATTTGAGATTTGCATAAATTTGATAGGAAAATATCTCATACATTGTATATATAGTGAAATTCATTGCAATTCATCTCAACAACACCTTAGATTTCAATACAAAGCCTCAAAATTTAACAAAACAAAAAGTATAATAAAAAATCATATTACAAATATATATATTTGTGTATATTAATATAAATATTATTGATTAAAGAAAAATGGGAATACATAATTTACACGTGTAATACATATAAATAAATTTGTGAAAACATATTTATGATTCCTTAATTATGTTATGTTGATAATGTGTATACCTTCTAATAGGATTTCTAGAATTTTAATTTAATTAGAAATAATCAATAGGTTGATGCTAGAGATTAAATAATCAATAATTAATATTTTTAATATCTATTTTGGAATTGTTTTCCAATTTAAGTTAGAAGAAAATATTAACATTATATTAAGACAAACTAGGGAAGTCATATAAATTAGATGGATCGAACTACAAATAAAGTTCAAACCATGATAACCATAAAAATGGGTAACCCATTATTTGTATGGAATTTAGTATATCAAAAATTAACTAAATAATAACTTTATTACAAATTATATTGTGGTTATTTATAAAAAAAATTGCATTCATATTTCAACAACAACAAAAGACCTTAGTGGAAAATTTTAGTAGTGAAATATGTCAATATTACTATGAATATTCCAACATATTCGATGGGGTTTAAATATATTATATCAACCTAATAATTAACTTTTAAATATGGCGATGAGCATAATTATAGGCATATATAACGTGTGGTTGACCGAATTATGTACTAATTGTTGCATTGCAAAAGGTGGATCATTAATTCTTATTAGAATGTTTATATTATGTTGTTCTATTATATAGTTATAACATTCCAACCAAATCTCCATTTTGTGTTGTTCTCTCTACTGAATGCTGTTGCTAGGCAACTTAATATATCATCAAACCTAGAATACTTGGATGAAACTTCGTCACTGACAGTCTACCTAGATCGCGTTTTATCTTGAACATCATTTTCTTCTATACTTCTTATTGTAGTAACATGGGTTAAATCAAAAGTCAAGTCCATGTTCAATTTTTTTTCTTGTTTGGTTCAGTTGACTATCCTTGGTCATATGCCTATGATGAGAACCTTTCTATGTTGAGTTTGTCTAGAATTGATTTTTTATGTTGTTGTTTTTCTGAACTACCATCATTTTCTATAGATTTGTTTCAATGAATACATATTCTCCATGTCCAACCAATTGCAAGATGTCAAACCCAATACATTATTCTAGAAATTTTTCTAATTTTCTATGCTTCTTTTCTTTTCTACTCTTTATACGATATCCTCAAAAACTTTTCATGCAATTGAGTGTAGATTCTATTGTTGTTGTGTGTCTTCTAGTTGAATACCTAGAAATATTCCATTTCCATTTATTTTATATGTTTACATCCCTGTTGGTTTCCAACTCCGCGAGTCTTTGCTTGTAATATTCTTATGAGATTATGTCACAAGTTCTAAGAGGTCAAATTTAAATGGTTGTGTATAATTATTCTTCCCTTTCTTCTTCTTGTTCAGCATCTCGAAGGAGTAAAAGTATATCCCCTTGTTCTTCTTGAGCTTATGGTGGAATTGGGAATATTATATTAGATTATTAATTGATCCTATATATATTTCATCAATTATACGCAGATATAGAATCTCTTGCAGGTCTACATCTAAAGAGTTGACATACCAAACTTCAATTATTTGTATGGACAATTGAACATGCGATGAGGGAGGATTCATTTTTTGTATCTATTGAGGCACTCTCCATATTTTGGAAGATTTTTAAAGATTTCTGGAGGAATAACTACTGAAGTTTGTTTCATGTCTACTGAAATTGGTAAAGAGGGGAAGCAAATGGACTTATTAGAATTTTCACATTCATAACGGTTCATATTCAGCATGTCACTAATGTGTTTTTCCTAGTTGTATATTTTTCCTGTCATAAGCATTTGACCAATTTATTGTAGAATAGTGATATGTTAGGGACTCTCCCTATTCATACAAAACGACTCTCTCTCATTAGGAAAGATTTAGAAATAATAAAAAAGTGAAGTATCAAAAACTTATTTTAATAATACATATATTTAACACAATAATACAAACATGAATAAATAGGAATCGAATAAAGAATATTTATTATTCATATTGCATTTAACAGTGGAAATAGGAAAAAACCATATAGAAATACACAATTTAGAAATTTAGGAATTTTATAATTTTCAAATACATATAACTAAATATGGAAAAAAACATATATATACTTGATTAATATTAATTGATGGAAGGAATAATAGTTAATATGAACTTCAGACACCAACATTAAGACCTTAAAGCATATACAAAATATACACTATCATTGTATCATCTAATGGGTGAAATGCGAGTACTCGTCAACATCATTACCATATCTTGACTCACAAAAAGTGAATTTTGGGTCAATATCATAATCAAAATCATTACCATATGTTGGCTCACGAAAATTTATATTTGGGGCAATATCGATAATCAAAATATCATCTCAATGATACATAATATCTATTATATTACTTTCTTATGGGATTTAATTTGGAGTTACACATCATTCAAATTGATCACTATTTTATGACACTTTAAGTGCATAAAAGATATAGCTTTAATGGTAGAGTTAATGTGTTAGATATTAGAATTGATGCGTATTGTAAAATTTCAAGAATTACAATGTCATGATCATGAAGTGTAGTAGGGGTCATACTTTCTATAATTCATTGTGTTTTAAAGATCATAGTGCACTATGGTTCAACTAATTTTAGAGTTAGTCCCTTAAGAATTACCAAGTGACCAATGCCATTGTTTTTAAATGGTAATAGTTGTTAGAGGTTGCATTATGGAAGGGTTTTTAATTATCTAAGAGTATGAGCGATCATATTAAATTAGTGGATATGGGTCATATTAGTGTTTTGACATTGATAATGGTTTTTGGCTAAGGGGCACATATTGTATAAGATATTTTGGTCAGAGCTGCCAAATGTTACCTTAAATAAGGGCAAACATTTTGTGGGGGTTAATATATAGTGCAATATGTAGAAATATCTAATAATCAATTCATTATAATTAGTGAATTTATACATACATATATTAATATATATTTTTACAGATCAAAATATTATTTGAACCCAATGTGTGTTTACTTATGATTTCACTAATTGTTTTAATCCAATAACTAATGGGTTGTACTTTAAAAAACCCTGAGTGATTTAGTAGCTAAGTTTTTGATACTCCTAGAGTTTTGCGAGGCTCGTAGAAATATTGAAAAAAATGAGGTTATCTTAAACTTTGAAATAAATATTTTATTTATATGTTTATCATTTAAATTTTCCAACCTAAACGTATTTAGAAAAAATTATAAATTCATTAATTTTTAATTACTAATGAAGAGGATTATCAATCTATATGATTTTATTTATTAGTTAAAAAGGTTATTTTATTAGTGAAAAATGTTGTTAAACCATATGAATTTGAATATTTTTTTCTTATTTAACAACTTATCCTCAAATTTTATTATGACAATTTTATTATTTAGCAAACAAAACTATGTATAATGACTTTCACCCCATTTTCATAATTGTCAATTCAAGCTTATAGTATGAGTCACTGAGATAAAGATTGACATTTCATATTTAAGCATTAAATTTTTACATATTCTCTTGAGTGTGAAGAAAACAATTTAAGCATTGAGTTTTTAAATTTCACTATTAGTTTTTTAACTTTGAAATTTTGTGTTTTTGATTGCAAAAACAATTAAATAGCTAGAGTTTTTAACTTTGAAACTATCCAACTTTGAAATTTTGTGTTTTTGATTGCAAAAACAATTAAATAGCTAGAGTTTTTAACTTTGAAACTATCCATTTTTTACTTCAAAAGAAAATAAATATTATTTTGAAATTTAACTTTTAAATTAGTTTTCATATCATATAGTTTTGCATCACTAGCCAAACCTACCTTTTCCTGAGGTCCTAGTTCTGAGATTATCACATCCTCTTTTTCTTGTTGTTTCGTGTTCCTCCACATACTGAAAAGAGATAGATAATTCTTCCCATACTGAAAAGTGAGATAATACTTATTGAGTTTGATATCAACCAAGCCAAACACGAGTTGGAGGATATAGCAAAATTGCCAATCTATTACCTCAAAAGCAATTTTTTAAATTTAACCTTTAATTTTTTACTTTGCTTTCCTTAAATTTAAAAGTAAATTATTTTGGTTTCCATTTTTCTAATTTAAGGGGTGGCTTTTTGACGGAATGTAATTTATATTTTGTTTTAATTTTAAATTTAACCTTTAATTTTTTACTTTGCTTTATTTAAATTTTAAACGTAAATTATTTTGGTTTGTATTTTTTTAATTTAACTCGTGGTTTCTTTTTAATGAATGTAATTTATACTGTGTTTTTAAATTTAAGTTATTTTTTGATTGTCGGGGCTGTACTTTCTAAATTTAGGTAACTTTTTGTTTTTATGAGCTGTCTTTTTGAATTTGAGCCGTTCAGTTCATAGCCGTTTTTTCACAATCGCAAATTTATATTCTGTTTATAAATTTAGATTATTTTTTGATTTTCGGAATGTAGTTTCTAAATTTAAGTAATTTTTTGCTTTTATGAGATCATGGATGTCTTCTTGTTCCCTTCATAGCCGTTTTCTCACAATCGCAATCTCATCCAGCTTCTTGAATTCCCTTCATAGCAGTTTTCTCACAATCGCAATCTCACCCAGCCAATATGTGATGATTTCGAAACTATGCTCCTGCCCAATTGTTCGAGGATAGTGTTTTCATTGGTAACGCCAATATTCTTGGCTCTGTATCTTTGTTGGGAGAGCGTGAGACTGGATCGTGTGTTCCATCTGTATCTTTGATGGGGGAGCGTCAAACAGAATATGTTTGAAGGTCGTGTGTTCGATCTGTATGTCTATTAAGACAAAGTCAGAATGAATATATGAAGATCATGTGTTTGATTCACAGTCAACGCCCCGGTCACTTCATAACTCTACTTCCAATCAGGCTTGAGGTAAGTAGCCATTTCTGTCAATTCAAATTATTTTAAGATTTCATGCCTCTTCTTCGATCTTTGTTTATAATATTTTTCTGCAACTATGAATATTGTTTATTTTGTTTTCACATTTGAAGCCATGCCTCTGGATATCGTGCGTTCTGTATCTTTGTCGAGAGAGACTCAGACTTAATATATGAAGATAATGTGTTATATCCACGGTCAACGCCCTTGTCACTTCATAACTCTACATCCAATCAGGCTTGAGGTAAGTGGCCATTTCTGTCAATTCAAATTAGCTTAACATTCCATGCCTCGTTTTCTTCGATCTTTCTTTGTAATTTGTTTGCATATTTGAAGCCACGCCTCTTCTTCAAGCCTTGCTTTGAAGTATGGTTTATAAAAACATTTTACAACTATGGATAGCGTTTTACAACTATGGATAGCGTTTATCGACAATTTTCTTTGCAAAATGTAATGTGTTGTTTATAAATTTTATGTGTAGCTATGGATATCGTTTATGGATATGTTGTTTATAAATTTTTTCTACAGCTATGGATATATATGTTGTTTATAAAAATTTTTATGGATATGTTGTTTATGGATATGTTTTTTTTATGGATATCGTTTTTGGATAATTTTGTTTGCAAATTTGAAATGTTGAACACTGGTTTATAATTATTTTTCTGCAATTTTGAGAAGTACTTATTGATACTTTTCGTGTTTCATTATACATTTGTTCACACATGGAAAAGTCTAAACACTTCATCATCAAGATTCGTCCTTAATTACTATATCGGCCCAATCCGAGATATCAATCATTTATACACTTAGCCCCAAAATTATGATGCAAAAAACATAGAAATTCTTGCAAACAATCACCTCTTTCCTGGTTTGTTAAATGATGGATTGGAAATGTTCCTTGGGTGGGTGATAAACTTTGATGTCTCATTTTTCTATCTATATTCTAATATGAAATTCATAGATTTAGCATAGATTCACCTTATATGAAAATAGATTTAGCATAGCTTCAGCTTTTTTTTATTGGAATTGGAATTTGGCACTCAGATTATATATTTTTGAAATTTTAATAAAAAAATAAATTCAACATTTTAAATTGTATTTTTAAATATAAAAATTATTCTTAATACTTTTAAATACAGATATGTAGAAATATGAATATGTGAAAAATAGTGAAAGCTATTTTTTTTTTCCAAATAAAACAGGAAAATGTTGTCCTCTTAAACTAAATTACACTTCTGTTACTCAATGTTCACTTTTGTTGTTCACGGCCCTTACAACTTACTTTGATATTGAAAATCATAGGTGGCCACACATAATTTAATAACCTTTGTCATCACTTTGTTAGTGAAATTAAAAATAGTATTTGACATAAACTAGAAAACTAAGTTAAATTTTAGTAATTATATTGTTGTGCTCATAATTACTTATTTATATTGTAATTTTCTATACATACTATTTGTTATATTATAATGTATATATTGATATCTGAATTTTCTCAATAAGTATTATAAATAAAAATAATGAAATGATATGCAATTTTATTTTGTTTAAGCTTTCTTAGGAGGAAGAGAAGGAGGAGGAGGAGGCAGCGAAGGCAGAGGCAGAGGAGGTAGAGGAGGAGGTGGAGGTAAAGGCAGAGGAGGCATAGGAGAGGAGGATGAGGAGGAGGCAGAGGAAAAGGAAGAGGAGGTAGAGGAGAGGAGGAGGAGGAGGCAAAGGAGGAGGATGAGGTGTACGTGAAGGCAGAGGTGGAGGAGGAGGTGGAGGAAGCAATAGAGGTAGAGGTGGAGGCAGGGGAGAAGGAGGTAGGGGAGGAGGAGGAGGAGATGGAAGAAGAGGGGGAGGAGCACGAGGAGGACGAGGTGGTAGCAAGGAGGAGGAGATGGAAGTAGAGGGGGAGGAGCACGAGGAGGAGGAGGTGGTAGCAAGGAGGAGGAGGAGATGGAAGTAGAGGGTGAGGAGCACGAGCAAGAGGAGGCAGTGGCGAGGAGGAGGAGTAGGTTGAGGCATAGGTGGCAATGAGGGAGGAGGCGGGGCAAGAGGAGGAGGAGGTGATGGAGGAGGAGTTGGAGGGGATGGGGTAGTGCGAAGGTGAGTGGCGACAATGGTAGAGGATGCGGTCGAGGCAAAGGATGCAGATGAGGAGGAGGAGTAGGAGGAGGCAAAGGTGGAGGCGACGACATTGGCAGTGGCGGTGGTGGTTGTGGCAGATGAAGAGGAGGAGCATGTGGTGGTGATGATGGTGGTGGTGGAGGTGGAGGAGGAGGAGGGGGTGATGGCAGTTGAGGAGGAGGTGGAGGTGGTGGTGGAGGTGGAGTAGGAGGAAGACGTGGAGGAGGTGGTGGTGGTGGAGGAAGAGGAGATGGAGGAGAAGGAAGAGGAGGAGGTGTTGTTGTTGGTGGAGGTTGAGCTGGCGGATGAGATGGCAGAGGTGGTGGTGGTGGAGGAGGAGGTGGAGGTGGAGGATGAGGAGTAGGAAGAGGCAGAGGTTGAGGTCATGCAGGAGGAGGAGAAGGAGGAGGAGGAGGGGGTGGTGGTGGAGAAGGAGGTAGACGTGGAGATGGAGGAGGAGGAGGAGTAGGAAGTGGAGGAGGAGGAGGTGTTGGAGGTGGAGAAAGAGGAGGTGGAGGTGGAGGTGGATGTGAAGGTGGAGGTGGAGGTGGTGGAGGTGGAGGTGGTGGCAGAGTACGAGGTGTTGGAG
>APFE031483692.1:0-13022 GCA_000404065.3 Pinus taeda | reverse complement strand
TGAAAATCAATTTGACTACTAGGAAATCATTCGCGGTAGTTTTCATTTATCATTGAAAGCCTAAATTCATTGAAAGGGTAACTTTAGTTATTCCCTACACATTGCCAAATTTCATTTGACTCATATTCTCTACCCAAGTGTTTGGATTAACTGTGTCACCCTGTAACAATCTCTAAGTAGTTTTGAGGAGTAAAACTCTTTGAAATAGCCATGGGAGGAGCCATAGTCCATCATGAACCAAACTCCATTTATGTGATACTACACCTTTCACAAGACCTAGAAATATTTAGGAATGGAGGGTGGTTAATCTACTCTGAGAAGCCGTAAGGTTTCAAGGAACAATTTTCTGTGAAATTCACAGAGGACTTGTAGGAGCAACATTCAAAGTTTAGAGGATTCATAATTTCTATTACAGAGGACATTCTTTCTAGGGTGATAAGTTTATCTCAGATAGGGGCTAACTAGTTTTATAGGAAAATAATAATTCCAACAACTAAGTAAACATTTTTACAGTGAAGTGAGGAAGTAGGGAGAAAGGGGAGAGGTATTGATAGAACATCCCTTCCTCACCATTAGGATGATGTGGATTTATTTATTCATAAGTTCATTACTTCTAAGTGACATTTTGGGATAGTATTCAATTATCATTTTTAGTTATTGAAACATCTTCGTAATGGACAACTGATAAATTTTCCCTATTATTTGCTAACATATTTACAACATATGGCAAAGGTGGTGCATATAGAATAACATCAAAAGATTCTTTAACCAACCATGCACTCATCAAGTTAATCATAATTAATTCTCTGCAACAACAACGAAGCACATGAACTGGCTTATTGAGAAAGTCACATGCACCAACCACTGAAAAAAAGGAAAGTGAAAGTCAATTTGACATTTTTTTGTCCATTTTAGCTTCCATTATAGCTTCCTTTACATATTCCTTTGTAGATTCCTCTGTAACATCAAATTTTTCTCCTCGTTATGGAATCAGAGATGACATTTTCTGTTACACATGTTGAGGAAGAATTTTGTAATTAAGTTGGGGGAAGGAGTGTACAGTAAGCCAAATTCAGTAATTACCATTTGGACGACACACAATAAACATATCCTAAGTAAATAATTACCCATTGGCACCCTCGTTCCTACTGTCATTGGTGAAAATAAATTTGACTACTAAAAAATCATTACTAGTAGTTGTCATTTATCATTGAAAGGGTAACCTTAATTATTCTCTACCCATTACCAAATTTCATTTGATTGATATTCTCCACCCAAGTGTTTTTATTCAGCAAGTGCCACCCCGCAATAGTCTATGATTAGTTATGAGAAGTAACACCCTATGAAACATCCATGGGAGAAGCAGAAGTTCATCATGAACCAAAATCCATTGATGTGCTACTACACCATCTAGAAGCCCTAGAAATATTTAGGAATGCAGGTGTTTAGTATACTTTGAGAAGATGCAGCGTTTCAACGAAACAATTTCTATGGGATCCACACTGAATCTACACAAACAACATTTGGAGTTTAGAGGATCAATTTTTTTTGTTATAGAGGAAATTATTTCTAGGGTGACAAGTTTACATTAGATAGGGGCTCACTAGTTTTGTAGGAAAATGATAGTTCTAATAACTAGGGAAAATTTTGTACAACAAGGAGAGGAAGTAAGGAGAAAGGGGAGAAGTATTGATAGAACATACCTTTCTCGCACTTGGGATGATGTGTATTTATTTATTCATAAGTTCATTACTTGTGAGGGACATTTTTGGATAATATTCAAATATCATTTTCAGTTATTGACACATCTTCTTAATGGATGATTGGTAAATTTACCCTATTATTTGCTAAAATATCTGCAACATATGGAAGAGTTGGTGCGTAAATAAAACATCTATGGAGCTACTTAACCAACCATGTTCTTATCAAGCTAATCATAATTCATTCACTGCAACATCATTGAAGAACATCGACTAGTTTATCGACAAAGTTACATGCACGAGCCACACAAAGGAAAGTGAAAATGAAGAATGGGAGGTAAGTGCTAAAATGACAGCAAAAGATAGAGAAACTACGCCTCCCAGACAAAGTAGCACAACTACACTTCCTAGAAAAATAAGAGTTGTGACACATTCGAGGCCTTATCATAGAAGCAATAGGAGACAGTGTTCCATAAGAACATCTCCTTGTACATCCCCTGAAGTAAAAAGAGCATGCACTAAAGAACCTATCAATATATCGAGTGGAAAATGTTAGTTACTGTGGATGACCTATTGAGCAAGAAGGGCCCGAGGTAGAGAATTTTGAAATAGGGCCACCTATAACAACACAAATTGAGGTAGGGGTTCTTGAAACATATATTCCCGAGGAATCTAAGGAAGTATCTGAAAACTCTAGCCCTATACAAAATGTGGTGAAAAATAGGAAATTGGAGAAGCCAAAAATTGAATAATAGGAGGGGGTGGTAAAATGGAGCTAGGTTACATTTTTTAGCAAGAGAGGGCATGTTTAGGTGAAAAAATTAAGGGCTCGATCGAGTAGTTTAAGTGCTCTATCGAGCCATTTTTAAGCGCTTTATCAAACTTCCCTAGTGCTAAAAAAATAAATCAATCCATCTATTTGAATTTAAAGTATCTCAATCAAGCTATTAGAATTTAAAATTTAAGCACTCGATCGAGCTTCTGAGATCCTAAAATCAATAATTTTAGCACCCCTTCCACAAAATTTTCTGCAACACCATTTCGTACCCTAGAAGACTTAGGTAAAAATTTGTTCCTAGGGGGAAAAGTTGATTATGCTGGATTCATGAAAAAATCCTCTATCCAATTGCATATGAGTTTGACATTTTCAAATTCATACGATATTTTTCATATAATTTATTTTAAAAATAATGCTTGAAATTTGCTTGGGCAATTTGAAGGAGGTTGAATAAAAAATTCAATAACATAAAATATACACAACAAAAAACATTCAAAAAATACCACTATCTTTGTTTTTGAGTCCTATTCAAAAGGGTACTCTTGGATATTTTTTTTGAATAGTTTAAATTTTTTTTACATGAACACATGTGTCTACAAAATGCAATTGAAATATTACTTTGCTAACTTCAAAAAATAATAAAAAATATACTTTTCCCTAAAATAATTTTTTCTAACACAAAAACTTACTTCTATCCATGTAGATCATGCTCATATATATATATTTTTTAAAACTTACACATTTTATACTAATTTATGCTACTTGAACACACACATAACTCTTAAGATGATTTGCAAGGATAAGCATTTCATTTAATGGAAAATATGCTTTAAGACTTGCAGGAGAAACAAAATACTTCAACACCTCTTCTTATTGATAATACTTTTGCAATTCAATTGGCTTGGAATCCTAAATTTCATGATCGAACCATGAATATCAACACCAAATATCATTTGATTTGGCATCATTTTGAGGCCAAAACAGTTCATCTAACACATTGTCCTACTTCAGAGAAAATCATAGACATTTTTACCAAAGATCTGGGACATGTAAAGTTTGAAAAGCTCAGAATGTTACTTGGCATGTTAGAGGTCCCTTCAGATTAGGGGGCATGTTAACTAATCCTTCGAGATTTATTGTAAACTATTTAGATTAGTTCATTGTTAGGTAATTCCAAATTTTTTATTTATGGAGGCAAAACTTCCTCCTTTTGATTTCATAATGTATATATTTTACTCATTTCGATCAATAAGATATGTAGAAATTCATCAGTTTTTCTTATGGAGTTATCCAAGCTCTTTCAAAACCTAGTTGTATGTGCAGTGACTAAAATTTCTATATCTTGAGAAGGAATGTGCAATGAATATAGTAAATGTATCTTGATATAACACTCATGTATTTATATGTATATCATTATTATTCTCCAGTAACTATATTCGAATATTGGTGTGTGGTTGAGAGATTTGCCCAACAAAATTGATTCTACAATCAAGATAGCTTCTCTACATTAAAATAACACACACACACACCACACCAAACACAACACCACACACACACACAACATATATTAATTTTAATTATTTAAATATTTTTTTTTTTAATTTACGCTTCTATTCTGATTTCTATTATAGATCATTTAATATGATTATGACAAATTTGATATTGAACAAAATAAACATCTCTCATTACACACTTATACACAACAAAATAGTTATGTCATTACCTAGTTTATACATCCAAAATCAATCCTCATTTACCTGGATTGTAGGTTGGACATTAAGTTAACATGGGATAAGTAATAATCAGAAAGAAAGTTTCACAATCTTAAATATTTTTTCAAGTAGCATGTTGGCTTCAGGGGCTTAGACCAAGGTTTAGAGGTAAATGTGCTAACCAACAAAAACCATATACCATTGGCCGTTTTGGCAACGATTTGTAGCACAGATGACACTCTCACTCGAGGCGATATTGGGGGATGCTAGAACCAGGTTTTTGCATCCAGAGGGACTATTCAATGTGGCTGTAAGGTTTTTATTAGTTTAAGGTTTAATCTGACATTCACGAACCATTAACCTTATTGTTGCAGTCGTAAAGTGTTTTCCTACTTAACATATTTACGAACTGCGCAAAACTATTTTAAAATGTATTATTCAACATATAAAAGAATATTTGAACCTTCACAATGCAATTGCAGAATAAATATATAAAAACAAACAATAAACAAGCTAAAACATAGAAACTATGGGAACTTAAGAAAACACATAGATTTGTCTCAAAATTCTCCGTCATTAGTCAAATCTTCCCATATATAATCTTTCTGACCCTGTGCACATAGCTGTAGGGTCCTGCGCACTCATATGCAGACTTCCCAAGGTATCTAGGTACACAGCTGCAAGAGTCTTCCCCTTGTTATGAGTAAAAAAATATATTAACAAAAGAAACAAAGATATTTCATCAATAAAATTATTTCCTTAGACTTGCTAAAACATCCCTTTATATATTCTTTTACCCTTACAATACCATGGTTCGCAAACAATGGGTGGAGCTCAAAATCCTCTATACAATCCCATCCCCTTACAAAAGAAGGGGCTTTAACCCACCCTAAAGCCCCTTTTACTCTTATAACCCTACTTGCACTTTGCTCCTCAAAATGCGGAGTCTTTACATAACTCTTGTTGAAAAGTGTGCAACAAGAAATGCTAAAAATAGTAAATGCTAAAAATAGCACTGCTATAAATAGCCTGGCTATAAATAGCAGTTCAGCCATTGGTGATCTTAGCAACAATGGGTGAAAAGTGAAAGTGCTAAAAATAGCTTTTCTAAAAGTAACATTTTGGGATGCTTTCTTATTTTAGTCTGTCCCTCGACTAAACATAGGAAGTAAAACTCGAATTTGATATCAGCAACAGTTTGGAAATTAATTAATTAATTCATATTGACTTAATTAGTTAAGGAAAATCAAACTTGAAGTCTATGTGAGGACATGCAACAGTTTCTCAATTAATTGAGGAATTTAACCTTGAGTTGAAGAGATAAGGATGAGTTTTAATATTGAGTTGTAATCAGTTGACTTAGTTTAACTGAGTCAATTCCAGTTAGATTAATTTAACAGTTTGTTAAATTAATGAGAGTTTATTTAGTTAATGCTTGCATGCAGGTAACTACTATATTTCAGATAACTAAGTCTTCACTCATGGATAACTCATGCATGTCAGTTTAGTTAGAGACCCAGTTGAGATCAAATGGAGGGGCAATGTATTATCAGTTGCTAGGATATTCCTTTTTGAATATTCCTTTCATGTAGAAGGAATATTATTCCTTATGGATTGCGCAGTTGGAGCTGAGGTTACAGTGAGTGTGATGAGGCCAATTCACACATGTGATATCATTAGACCCCAATCAAAACTGCGCAAGGAAATATGAGGCTTGCAGGGCTTCAGGAAGATATATTCTATGTCTATTGAGCCTGTGAGCTGTATTGTTTGATTATAGAGAGAGCAGGATAGCTTGAGAGCTGATTCTTTTTGTAACTTCGACAAAACTGCCACTTGTATGATAATATAGAGTTGGGGTTTTAGGCTAATGCTTTCCCCAATGATATATATTCTATGTTATGGTTGATTACTTCTCATTCTTAGTTATATCTATTCATGCTTGATGATGCTCATATCTGTTTAAGCTTCCACAAAGTTTATGGTAGAAGTAGATCTAGTATTATTCTTTAGGACATTGCATATATTAGGAGATCTACAGTGAAAATTCTACATGGTATCGAAGCAAAGGTGATCAAGGAAGAACATATACAAACAAGAGAAGTACGAAGTTTGGTTTTTGAATGTTGAATTGAGTTCTTATCACATCTATTTCACCTATTGTGTTTAGTGGTTTAAGACTTGAATATGCCCTTGAGGGTAGTTCTAATTATATAGCCTCAAAGGATCACATGGATCTAGTATTAGAAGAAATGGTCTAAAGTACTTCATTCATCAAGAATTCCAAAAGTTGACTGATGCTACTCAATTGGTGGAATGGAAAAAGTGTGTGGCTAGAGCAAGGAGAATTCTCCTGGAGGGAGTTCGAGATCACATTGTCTTGAGCCTCCATGGGAAGGAGACAATGTTTTTGATGCGGAAAACATTGAAAGATCTTCATTAGAATAGCAGCAATCAGATGAAGTTGGCACTAAAAGACAAACTTTGAAATATTAAGTTCGAAAAGCGCAACACAATATCTACATTCCTGAACAAGCTCACCACCTGTAGGGATGAGCTTGCAAGTGTAGGGGTCGTGACAACTGATGATGACATGGTGAGTCTAGCACTCCTCAATCTTCCAAAGAGCTGGCATACCTACCAGGACTCGGTTAATGGAATAGAGAAACTGCTAGATTAGGAACGACTTTGGTCAGACCTAATGTAGGAGGAGATACGATGAAGCACTAGGGATGGATCTTCATCAAAACAAGATGATGAAGAAAATCTAGCTTTAGAGAGCAAAACTAACAAAGGGAAAGGGAAGGTGTCCCAATCCAAATCTTCTCATGGTGGGAAGAAGGTTGAAAAGTCGAAGGTGCAATACTTTCATTGTCATGAAGTGGGCCATTATGCTATGAATTGTCCATAGAAGAAATCCAAGAAAGGTTCCTCAAAGGGATCTGATGGTGATGCACTAGCTTCATAGTTTGAGCTGTATTTCTTGCTTATCGCATGCATGGTTTCATCCATGGTGGGATGTGTTTGGTACCTGGATAATGGAGCTTCTTTCCACATGTCGGGTGACAAGAACATTTTTAGGACATTGGAGCAGAAGGATCTCCAAATGCAGATTGAGATGGTCAATGATGGAAAGTACTATGTCTCAGGTGAAGGTACAATTGTGTTTCAGAGGGAGCATGGTGCTCCTCTCACCCTATCTGCTATTAAGTATGTACTAGGTTTGGAAAATAATCTTGTGTCTATTACTATACAAGAAGATAAAGGCTATGATGTAGTATTTAGTAAAGGAAAAGTTTTCCTGAGGCATATTGGCACCTGAAAGACCAAGTGAATTGGGATTCGAGTAAAGAATCTCTACAAGTTGGAGGTAGAAGACTGTGTTGCACTGAGTTCCAAAGTAGAGGTGGTGCAAACCCAAGATGTTGGTGAGCTATGGCATAGAAGACTATGCCACTTGCATCACAGGGCCTTGAAGATCATGCAGCAAATTTCTATCGGCTCACCCAAGGAAAACTAGAGCAAACAGATACATCCAAAGGATGCACCCTAGGTAAGTCTGCGAAATATTTCTTTTAGGATCGGGATAATAGAGCTAGAGAAATCTTGCAGTGAGTTCACTGAGACGTATGTGAACAATTCTCTATAGCCTCCACCGCTAAGCAAAGGTACTATTTTATCTTTATTGATGATTTTTCTCGTAGATGTTGGATCTACTTTATGTGAAAGAAGGATCATACCTTCTTGAGGTTTTGTGAGTTTAAAACCTTAGTAGAGAAAGAATCTGGAAAGAAAGTAAAATCCTTGCATAGAGACAATGGTGGAGAGTATGTTTCCCAGCAGTTTAAAGACTTTTGTGCTACAGAAGGAATTAAACGAGAACTGATGGCACCTCATAACCCACAACAGAATGGGGTGGCCGAAAGGATGAACTAATCTATTGTGGGAGCAGCTCAAGCGATGTTGCATGACCAAGGCCTACCACTTCATCTGTGGGCTGAGGCATGCAATACAGTAGTGTACCTCCAGAAAAGAAGTCCTCATCGTATCTTGGGGATGAAGACACCTATGGAGGCTTTTTCCGGGAAGCGACCAGATGTGAGTCACTTCCGCATCTTTGGATCACTAGATTTCTATCATGTGACCAAAGACGCTCATAAGAAGCTAGACCCAACAACTTAGTTGGGGATACTTGTGGGGTACACAGATACAACCCACAACTATCGTGTGTTTCTTTGTGCCAGTCAGAGGACCATAGTGTGCAGGGATCTGAAGTTCGCTGACCAAAGAGCCATGTGAGTGTCACTTAAGAGGGAGTTCAAGTTGCATGGTGATGAGGAAATTTTAGTTCCAAAGAAGGAGGAGCCTCCTGATGATGTGGATCAACCACATGCAAAGGATGCAGTAGTGGAGACCACCACTCCTAGAGAGTGTTCCAAAGATGGGCAGAAATGCTTGCGGGAAGCTGACAGATTGATGCTAGATGTGAGAGAGAATGTGGGGCAGCCATCCTCTTAGCGTAGACAGAGGAGATCTCCTGAGAGATACACTGGCTACATGGCCCTGGTTGGGGAGTGTGTAGCGACCGAACCTTCTTCTTTTCAGGAGGAAGTGCAATAACTAGTCTGGGTTGATGCAATGGTAGAAGAGTACAATTCTATCATATGGAACAGTGTGTGGGATGTTGTCCCTAGACCCGAGGATAAGTCAGTCATTAGTTCTGGATGGATTTACAAGGTAAAGCAGGCAGTTGATGGTAGTGTTGAGTAACACAAGGCAAGGTTTGTTTCCCGAGGTTTCTCACACGTTCAGGGGATCAACTATGATGATACCTTTACTCCTATAGCAAGGTACTCATCTATCAGATCGATGCTAGCTCTATTAGCTCAAATGGGTTGGAAGATCCATCAAATGGATGTGAAGACAACATTCCTCAATGGGAAGATTGAGGAAGAGGTATACATTGAGAATCCCGAAGGATTTGAGACCTTCAATGGTGAGTCACATGTCTACCGACTCAAGCGAGCATTGTATGGGATGAAGCAAGCACCTCGTGCTTGGTATACCAGGATCGACAGCTATTTCATCGGGTTGGGATTCAACAAGAATGAAGTAGACGCAAACCATTACAACGTCATGGTAGATGGTAAGCCATTGATTACTGTACTTTATGTCAATGATTTGATTTTGATAGGTGATGACTAGCTGATACAGTCTTGCAAGAGAGTTGGAGATGAAGGATATGGACCTCATACACTACTTTCTAGGCATGGAAGTGTGGTAGAAAGATGAGGAAGTATTTGTGTCTCAAGGAAAGTATGCCAAGGAGATACTCAGGCACTTTCGCATGGAGAAGTGCAAGCCCATGCAGACTCCTCTAGCTAGGAACTGGAGGAAGGAGGATGCTACCATAGGTGAGGTAGTAGATGCCATTGTTTATCGACAACTAGTGGATCCACTCATGTATCTAGTGAACACACGACTTGACTTATGCTTTACGGTGAACTGGCTGAGTCAAGCTATGGTTTAGTCTACCAAGATGTTTTGGAAGGCAGTGAAGCATGTGCTGGGATATCTTAGAGGCACTACACAGTACGAATTATGGTATAGACAGACAAAGGGAGTGAAGTTGCAAGGCTTCATGGATGCGGATTGGGCTGGTAGTCTATCAGACTAGAAGATCACTTCTGGAGGAATCTTCAACCTTGGTTCAACTGCAGTTTCTTGGTATAGTAGGAAGCAAACATCAGTTACACTTAGCTCAACAAAGGTTGAATATATGGCTACTAGTCAGGCAGCATGCAAGGCCATTTGGATGTAGAAGATTCTAGTGGGATTTTTTGGTCAGATGATGGATCCTACAGTGATATACTGTGATAATCAGAGTTGCATAAAACTCTTTAAGAATCCAATGTTTCATGATAGGTCCAAGCATATAGATATCTTTTACCATCATCTAACGGACTATGTGGTCAAGAGGATCATGATGTTATAGTATGTTTCGACTGAGGAGCATGATGTAGATATTTTGACTAAGGCAGTGTCAACATGCAAGTTTGAGTTCCACATAGACAGGATCAGGGTTACTGATAATCCCTTTCTTGTTGAGAGGGATTGTTGAAAAGTGTGCAACAAGAAATGCTAAAAGTAGCATTGCTATCAATAGTCCGACTATAAATAGCAGTATAGCCATTGGTGATCTTAGCAACAATGGGTGAAAAGTGAAAGTGCTAAAAATATCTTTTCTAAAAATAGCATTTCGGGATCCCTTCTTATTTTAGTTAGTCCCTGGACTAAACATAGAAAGTAAAATTCGAATTTGATATCAGTAGCAGTTTGGAAACTAATTAATTGATTCATCTTGAGTTAATTAATTAAGGAAAATCAAACTTGAAGTCTATGTGAGGACATGCAGCAGTTTCTCCATTAATTGAGGAATTTAACCTTCAGTTAAAGAGATAAGGATGAGTTGTAATATTGAGTTGTAATCAGTTGACTTATTTTAACTCAGTCAAGTCCAATTAGATTAATTTAATAGTTTGTTAAATTAATGAGAGTTCAGTTAGTTAATTCTTGCATGCATGTAACTACCGTATTCACTACAACAAATCCTTATGATTAGCGCCCTTTTTTACTTCTTTTTTTGCATCTAGAGCCCATTTTTTGTGCTATTTGCATCCATTTATCAAATATGGTGCAAAACTTGACACAAAATTTGCATCTGGTTTTTCACCAAATCTTACACCAAGTTTAGCACCACATATTGCAATAGGTTTTGCACCAAATTTTATGCCAGGTTTTGTGTCATCCTTTGCACCATGTTTTGTTCCAAGTTTTGCATCAAGTTTGGCACCTAAGTTTGTTTGACATACTTTTGCATCCTCATTTGCATCCAATTTTTGCACCTACACTTGCATCAACTTTTGCATCGACTTTTGCATCCTTTTTTAAATCATTCTTTGCATCCATTTTTTCATCCATTTGTGCATCCCTTTTCCGCCAAGTTTTACATTGAGTTTTGTGTCTAGTTCTACATATAATTTTGCATCTACTTTTGTCGCATCCACTTTTCCATCTTGTTTGGCATACATATTTACATCCTCTTTTGCATCTATTATTGTGCCCATTATTGCATATAATATTTTTGTGCCACAATTGGCACCTAGTTTCCCACCTCCTTTTGCACCCACTTTTGATTATAATTTTGAATCCACGTTTGCATCCTCATTTGAGTCTAGGTTTTCATTAACTACTACATCTGTTTTTGCATCCCTTTTTGTATCCACTTTTGGATTAGGATTTGCATCGGTTTTTGTGTCTCGTTTTGCATCTACTTTTGCATCGACTTCTATTCCATCAACTTTTGCATACAATTTTTCATCCACTCTTGCACCCATTTTAAAGTTCACTTTTTTCATCCCTTTTTACATATTCATTTGCATCATCCTTTGATTATTTTTTTGCATCTATCATTACATCCACTTTTGTTGTGCCACAATTTACACCATGTTTTGCACTTACTGTTGTATCCACGTTTGCTTCCAATTTTGCATCCATGTTCACATCCTCTTTTTCGTCAAATATTTGCATCAAATATAACATCTCTTTTTGCATCCACTTTTGTGTCAATTTTATGCATTGGGTTTTGCATCTCGTTTTGTATCTACTTTTGCATCTACTTCCATTGTATCCATTTTTTGCATCCAATTTTTTTTTGCCTATTGCATCAATGTTTGCTTCCACTTTTAGATCCCTTTTTGCATCTTATTTTGCATATTTTTTCGTCTATTGTTACATCCACTTTTGTTGCACCATATCTTGCACCTGCCATTGCAACCACATTTGCTTCCACGTTTGCATCCACATTTGCATCCTCTTTTGTGTTCAAGTTTGCATCGGATATTGTGTATGTTTTTGCATCCCCTATTGCATCCACTTTTGTTTCATCCATATTTGCACCTACTTTTGTGTCCACTGCTACACCCATGTTTGTGTCAATGTTTATATCCCTTTTTTCATCTTATTTTGTATCCATGTTTGTCTCTTTTTTGCATCTAAGTTTGCGTCCTTTTCTGCGTCCGTTGTTGTATCCACATTTGTTTCACCACAATTTTTGCCAAGTTTTATGCCTACCATTGGACCCATGTTTGCTTCCACTTTGGCCTTCATGTTTGAATCCAAGTTTGCATTGACAACTGCATCTGCTTTTGCATCCACTTTTCTGTCAGGTTTTTCATGTTCTTTTGCATCTACTTATGTTGTATCCACTTTTCATCCAATTTTACTTCTATTGTTGCCCCCATTTCTGTGTTCACTTTTGCATCCCTTTTCCAACACTCGTCATATTTTTTAAATTGATGATATTCCTTATGGCATTGGAAATTATGAGTAATTGATGACAATGTCAATAATCTTGACAATGATAAAAATGAAGATGATTGTGATGCCATGAATTGTGATTATGATGATAAAGACAATAGTGGTTACAATCAAAATGATGATGATGACAATGATTATGATGGTTTTCAAGCCTCTATGGAAGTCTTTTGTAGCTTCATGTTCCGGATTATCCACAGTATCCAGTTTAGTCTATCGACGTTTCGAACCCCAACGGGGGTCCATCATCAGGACGCTTCTGAAGGATAGAAATGAGATGAACGCAAGAAGATCATCTCTTTCCATGTTTCCCCTCCGTACAAGGAAGTTATGTTGGTTTTCAAGCCTCTGTGGAAGTCTTTTGTAGCTTCATGTTCCGGATTATCCACAGTTTCCAGTTTAGTCTGTCGACGTTTTGAACCCCAACGGGGGTCCATCATCAGGACGCTTCTGAAG
>APFE031483686.1:0-12547 GCA_000404065.3 Pinus taeda | reverse complement strand
AGCTAGTCAGTGAACCCCAAGACGGGCTGGAAACAGAGACTACTTCAGATATTCACACAATGAGTAAACTATTATATCATATACTAATATACATTAGAACTTTGAAGTGAACAACTGAATCAGCGGGACCTAGGAATAAGTCATATTTGCTCATTTACATGATCCACATCCTTAATTAAATTAAAATGAAAAGTAAGGCCACTGAATGTGCAAGCCCCATTCTTGGGAGCAATTGGAGGGATGACGTTGTTCGCTGGAAGTGAAGGAGAGAGAAGTATAGCTTTGTCCACTCAACTCCCTCACAATCAGATGGAAACCCTGAGACAGATACTCTTGATCATCCCGTATTGAACATTCTTTCGATTTCTATATGTGGTTCCATATTAATATGTCTCGGTTCTTCTACTTAATGGACGGTTCGCATCTCAATGGCTCAATGGCTAGACAGTTCGAACCTCAATGGCTCAATGGCTAGACAGTTCGAACCTCAACGGCTCAATGGCTTTTCATGTGGCCAATAAATTTTGACATCAGATGTTAGGAGAGATGGGTTTGACACTCAACCCATTAATCTTTGGATGATCTTTTCTCTATGAGCATTTTATACATTGTATTTTTTATGCCTTCGATCTCAACATTAAAGGCATCAAATTTACAGCACTGTACAAAGCTCTAAATTGACTTATGGCTCCAATAAGTGGACCGTTATCGAAAGGAACATCATTCAACTTGATAGCTCATGCTTCAACCATAATGCTTACAAAGCAATTTCTACCCATTGTATTCTGTAATAGCTAGTTAGTGAACCCCAAGACGGGTTGGAAACAGAGACTACTTCAGATATTCACACAATGAGTAAACTATTATATCATATACTAATATACATTGGGACATATGTTTTTGGGTAAAGACTCTTACAGCACCGTCATAATTTCAGGTTCTTGGTGAATGTGTGGAACCAAAGCTATAAGGTTCGGAAAAACCAGTAAACGGGAAATAAGCATGTTGGGTGGTACTCAGGCAATTTGATAGCCATACAACCCGACCTTTTGCTAAATATTAAAGTTGAGAATGAGTCAAATGTTATGCTTTTATATTAATATAAGATCAAGTTATTGAAAGAGAAAATAATGAACCAGAGCATATTGAGTTTATTTCTTTCACTTGCACAAATGGAACCGGTGGAAATATTAATCTACCGAATGAAATTACATCTCTCAACCACCAAATAAAATAGAGTAAGCCTACCATAACAATATATTGTCTTAGGAGTATTAGACAACAAAGAATAAAATAATTATGAGATAAACAATTTGGGTTGGAATATAAACTGATTTATATTAGGAAAAGAAAACTAACAGTGTCACCCTAATAAGGGTGTCATTATAGCGAACTCATTTTCCACACAAAATATATCACGTTCATAACATGAATCACAAGAGATTCAAATAGAGGAAATTTCACCTCAATGGCTCAATGGCTCAATGGCTAGACAATTCGAACCTCAATGGCTCAATGGATTTTCATGTGGCCAATAAATTTTGACATCAGATGTTAGGAGAGATGGGTTTGACACTCAACCCATTAATCTTTGGATAATCTTTTCTCTAAGAGCGTTTTATACATTGTATTTTTTATGCCTTCGATCTCAACATTGAAGGCATCAAATTTGCAGCACTGTACAAAGCTCTAAACTGACTTATGGCTCCAATAAGTGGACTGTTATCGAAAGGAACAACATTCAACTTGATAGCTCATGCTTCAACCATAATGCTTACAAAGCAATTTCTACCCATTGTATTCTGTAATAGCTAGTCAATGAACCCCAAGACGGGATGGAAACAGAGACTACTTCAGATATTCACACAATGAGTAAACTATTATATCATATACTAATATACATCGGGACATATGTTTTTGGGTACAGACTCTTACGGCACCGTCATAATTTCAGGTTCTTGGTGAATGTGTGGAACCAAAGCTATAAGGTTCAGAAAAACCAGTAAACGGTAAATAAGCATGTTGGGTGGTACTCAGGCAATTTGATAGCCATACAACCCGACCTTTTGCTAAATATTAAAGTTGAGAATGAGTCAAATGTTATGATTTTATATTAATATAAGATCAAGTTATTGAAAGAGAAAATAATGAACCAGAGCATATTGAGTTTATTTCTTTCAAATGGAACTGGTGGAAATATTAATCTACCGAATGAAATTACATCTCTCAACCACCAAATAAAATAGAGTAAGCCTACCATAATAATATATTGTCTTAAGAGTATTAGACAACAAAGAATAAAATAATTATGAGACAAACAATTTGAGGTTGGAATATAAACTGATTTATATTAGGAAAAAAAAAAAACTAATAGTGTCACCCTAATAAGGGTCATTATAGCGAACTCATTTTCCACACAAAATATATCACGTTCAGAACATGAATCACAAGAGATTCAAATAGAGTAAATTTCACCATGTCAGAGGTCCGAAAAGGCACCATGTACAGAAAGGGTCATTATAGCGAACTCATTTTCCACACAAAATATATCACGTTCAGAACATGAATCACAAGAGATTCAAATAGAGGAAATTTCACCATGTCAGAGGTCCGAAAAGGCACCATGTATAGAAAGACAAATACATCAGCGTGGAAACAAAAAGGACTGTGTATACAGGATATCCATATTGCAAAACATATCTAAATTAGTCAATTGAGAGCAACGACAGAGGGTTTCAAGGCTTCATTTCAAATACAAAGAGTGAAGTTCCTGACAGAAGCTTTCACGGATGAGGTGAAGACAAGTTATGCAAGTCAATTGAGAGCAGCGACAGAGGGTTTCGAGGGTTTCTTTGGGGTCATTGCTGCGATGTTTTATTTGCCCTTTGTCTTTCTGCTCGGGGCCGGTTGTGGGGCGAAGCCCTCCGCCGAGGATGGCACGGGACGGTCGAGGATAGCACAGGACGACCTAGGAGAACAGCAAAAATAACAGCGAGAGCACGGGACGGCCGAGGATAGCACGGGACGGCCTAGGATAACAGCGAAAACAGCAAAACTAACAGCGAAAATAACGAAATTTCAGATAAACCCTAAACCTTCAACAACAAACAGCGAAAACAACGAAATTTCAGATAAACCCTAAACCTTCAACAACAAACAGCCCATAAACCCTAAACCCTCAAAAAAAATCCTCAGAAAAATACTATAAAATGCCATAGAAAGGTTACAAAATATCCAAAACTAGAGATGTTGTGTTGAAAAACACAGAGAATGATGGTAGGATTAAAATCCTACCGGATACATGGTCGCCAACCTTCCCCACCTTCCCCGGAGCTCGCCAACCTGCAACGACCTTTTCCACACCAAGGTCCACACCTGCAACGAGAAGAAAAATATTTATTAGGAACAGATAACCACAAAAAAACCAACAGCTCACAGCAAAACACCATTTTACCTCGAGCTCAGTAAAACAGCGACCGACTCCTCCCCAAACAACAAAATCGCCAAATAAGACCAGCAACAGAGAAATGCTAAACAACCGGGGTTTATGGTCAACCAAGAAATCCAGGCGGAACAGCAGAAGAAAAACAAAAGCGTTGTGCGAAAAACAAACCCTGAAACACCAGCAAACAATTCAACCAACACCTGCATACCAGGCGAAGAGCGCAGGTCCACAAACCCTGTTAACCGAACAAACGCCTCTAACAGCACAGGAATAAACAACCAAGCGCGTAGGTTCTGGGGCCGTCCCGCGCCATCTTCGGCGGGGGCCTTCGCCCAACAACTGGCCCCAAGCAGAAAGACAAAGATCAAATAGAACATCGCAGCAATGACCCCAAACGAACCTGTGAAATGGCGCGAACACATACATTTATGGTTGGATACAGTAGCCAACACATGGAGCTCCACGGTGGACAGGTGCCGTACTGGCTCCATGTGCTTTTACGCGTCGTTAAGTGACGTGGCGGGGAGGGCGCACATGTAATGGCGACCCTCCCCTACATAATATCATCTATTTTTCACATTTTAACAATTAAATGAAAAAGTTTGCCACTAAACAATTCTTATTTATTATTATTATTGTGGGTGGCCCCACTCGTAGTGGTGGGAGGTGAGGTGAGATGCCACAAACCACCACATATCGAGAGCTATCGCACGACATGCCATTACACTTTCAAACTCATTACGCTCTACCAACCATTGGAAGCCAAGGTTTGACTCAACGAATCACGAATTTCGTGCAGCTACCATTCAAATTGCCTCAACTAACTAATACTTTCATTTCCTTCCAAATTTAATGGCACTTTAATATATGGATGGTTCTAGAAAAATGTATGATAAGGATAGCACAAGTTAGTGAATTTGTGATCTAAACCCCATATATAATATTAGTAATAGGTATGAGACTTAAGTACGTCATATAAAGGACCAATAACCTAATATAATGGAAAAGTACTATTTATATATATATTGTTTAGAAATGAGTGAGGAGAGAGAGAGGCGCGAGCGTTCCCCACAGTAGGTGACTATTTAATGAATCTAAAGGATGAGATGTTTGGGGACACTGAGGACTTCTGTCACCTCCACCTAGTGTTGGTTGTCAAATTATGATTTTGTATGAAATTGCCTTTCAAGGGAAATGGTAATTATAGAGTGATGGATCCAAATGAAAAATGTTCTAGTATCATATCATTATTGCAAAGGTGTTATGGAGGACTAAAATACCTCATTGAAAATCACGGGGAAGAGTATTATAAAAAACGAAACTATTTACAAAATATTAATGCGGAGACTTCTTAGGTTCTATGTTATCAGCCTACTAAGCTTTTATTTGGGCAGGCTTCTAGATATACAAAAATCTTCAAATTATTAGCTTTAAATCTATATATAGCTTGAATGGTTCTCCTTGTCTCGCAAGGTTCTTAGTCTTAAGAGTGATATTTTTGGCCAATGGTTAGACCTTTGGCTTATGTCTCTTTCTCATAAAACAAACATGTGGTTGACTAGTTTGTTGGTTTGTATATCTCAGGTTTTTTGTTGTTTGGAGTTGGATTTGAGCCTTTGGTTGACAGAGAGCCATCCTTAGAGCTTCAAGTCCCAAGTTGGTCCTTTCTCTTTTCTCTGCTCTCTCATGAAGCCTATTATAGTGTTTTTCCCTTGTGTAGGAAAATTTGTCCTTGCTTCTTGGTGGGGTAGGTTTTCTTCAAATCTTTTCCTTTTGTAGCACCTCTCCTCTCTTTTGCTTCAAGTTTTTATTTCTTCACTCGCAGTTATATCTTGTTGTCCTCTATGTTGTTGTCTGCATTAATGTTGGGTTTTTGTGCTTTTTTGGGAGGAGTTTTCAGGTTAGGTGCTTCTCTTGTCTGGGTTGCCATGCCTCTGCCTTATCCTCATCCCAATTGCTTCCTTCTATCAAATTGACTCCTTTGTACCTTTCATCTAGTCGTGAGGTCCTCCTTCCCTTTTTGGAGTCTATCCAAGATTCAAATCTGCAATAAGTTCTATTTTTCTCAGATAATATGGTTAGACCTAGTCGCCCTGGGGGTCACAAGAGCAAAATAAACCACTCCCTCCCCTCTAACTTGTGGCCTCAACGCTTCACAAAGCATTCTTTTGCTAATTATATCCACTCAAATCCTCCATAAATTAAAGTAGATATCTGGGAGACCAAGCAATAAGCGAGGATTAAACAACAATTTATCATAGATGCAAATGTGGACACAAAATTTGGAGGCTTAGTCCCTAATATTGGGAATACTAAGAAAGACAGACTAAATACATTCAAATCATTAACATCTACTAGAACTTCAAAAGTATCATGGGTAAAGTTCTGGTAGAGCATTCTGAAACTCAATAGGAAATCTTACTTTGCATTGATGAAATGCAGACACATATGGAGAAGCTCACTAACAAAGTCTCCATCATGGAAAAGAAATTGACATATCTAGATTTTTTAACCTCTAATGAAGGGGATGTTTACCCTGATATCATACAGGTTGATTCACCATCTAAGTATATGCTATTTCTATTCTTTATATAATATATAATATATAAAATATATAGATATTGTTAGCAACAGGGTGAAAATAGATATGATAAGCAAATGTTGTTTGATAAACAAAAATTGTTAAGAACAAAAGCCTTATTGGCTACTTTATTGCCCTAGTTTTCTCTAATGAAAACTAATAGTTAATTGATAATAATTGATTTAAAAAAGAAGAAGAAGATAAAAAATAATTCTCTAATATTAAATAATATAGAGAGAGAGAGGGTGTTTTAACAAAAAACTATAATAAAAATTCCTTAAACATTAAAATGGGAACATGAATTTAAAAATAAAAACAAATTAACTCCATTTTGATAAATAATGTAAAATAAAAAATTCATTAATTAATGTGAAAATATTATTTCTTAAACAATAGATGATAAAAATTATTTTCCTTTATATAAAATTAAAATAAAAGTTCCAAAAATTGTTTTGAAATAAATATATACTATATATATATTATAGGGGAGGGGTTCTTTATGGCCTTAGAAAAATCAAAGTTTTGGAGTATTCATGAGGCTTGGGGAGTATGGCAAATAATCATGCAAAAACATATGGTTTACTCCAAGGCATTATTCTCCCCAAAAAGTTTTAGATATCTTCTTTCATTGTGTTGGGCGACTACCTTTTATGAATTTAGTATTCGGTCAACCTCGACATAAAGTTTTGGATAATCTCCTAAATTTGTTTAAGAAGGTATGAAATGATATCCCAAATATGATTTTCAAGCACATTCTAGGGAATAATAACCAGGAAGCATATCAATGTGCCAACCAAGGTTGCAATTTGAAGTTTGGAGAGTTGATGGTTAATGGACAATTAAGACAACCATCCATTCTTTAGTGGATTATGCATGAATCATATGTTCAAATATTTTGAAGTAGCCTATATGTACTACAAGTTTTGTTTAATTTCTGGGCTTTGTTGGAAGGTATTCAACTCTAAAAACTCATATATGTTCAACATCGTTTGTATTCCTCTTCAGAAGATAATTTTGATTTGGGAGTCTGTAGATTACTAAAGATGAAAGAAAATCATAATGTAACTCTCGATGTATAGTTGTGATCTAGGCACAAATTTGCAATTAATACAAATATTCTCATTGTCATGTGTGTGCATACATATATATATATATATATATATATTCTTTCTCATCTTAAATTTCGGAAGGTATATACTATACTTTTATTATAAAAAAATTGTGCATTCTTAAATGTTAACTCTATTTAAATTATCCCCTAAGGAGGGTTCCTGAGAGCAATGTTCACCCCCCTCCCCCCTGCCTTGATATGATGTCAACTCACATGAAAGGGGGTTGGTGATCCCACTATACTTGGTGCATTACATGTGTTCCCGCAACTTCATTGATCATGACATGAAGCTAGCACAAGGTTAAATGTCATGTGAACATTGCAGGCATCATAGAGATGTACAATAGGACTCAACAAGAGAATTCTATCATATTAGCAACAGTATAGACCGTAAGCTGACCATTCTAGCTAGGAGATCAACCAACATCTCCTTCTCCTCATATGAGGGTACTAACCAACCAACGTGAATGCCTAGAGATTCCGCCCAATAGTTTTTATGATTCATTAGTAGATTTTATCGAATAATTGTTATGACTCATTAGTTTTTTGCTTGCAACACTAGCAATATTTTTTGTCTTCTCATGTTGATGTATGTCAAGGTCTGGCACAACCAACCTATTTTTATAAGACTCTATTGACAAGATGTTCTGGTTAAAAAAGGTATTAATAACCTCAAGACTCTAAACTTATGTTACTTGTCTGGTTTCCCTATGAACATACCAAAAGCAAAAAATATTTGGTGTGTGTAATCCTCATTTGAGGTAATGAAAAGTACCTAACTTCATATATATATATGTTTTATTTGTTTTAAGTTAAAATAATTTAAGCCCCGAGGGTTAGCACAATTGGTCGAGTCCCTGTCATTAAGGCACCTTCGCTATTGAGAGGCCACATGTTCAATTCTCTCGATACTCTTGGGGTCAGTAGAAAGTGATCATTTCTGGTGGATTTGCTAAGTACAAATATTTCGTAGACGTAGTGCGCACTACCAATCTCCAGGGTCTGTGAACCACATAAGAAAAAAAAAAAGACAAAATAAATTAAAGGAATAGGTTATTATTATATTACTATATTTGTCAATTGGTGTTATCTCATGTGGTTGTGGATTTGCTAGGTACAAATATTTCCTAGACGTAGTGCCCACCAATCTCAAGGGTCTGTGAACCACATAAGAAAAAGAAAAAAGAAAAAAAGACAAAATAAATTAAAGGAATAGGTTATTATTATATTACTATATTTGTCAATTGGTGTTATCTCATGTGGTTGTGGATTTGCTAGGTACAAATATTTCCTAGACGTAGTGCCCACCAATCTCCAGGGTCTGTGAACCACATAAGAAAAAAAAAAAAAAAAAAAGACAAAATAAATTAAAGGAATAGGTTATTATTTTATTACTATATTTGTCAATTGGTGTTATCTCATGTGGTTGAGCAGAATGATTGTTATCCTACCCACTTGGGTTCACTTCCCCTTTAGTGACATGTTGGTGACATGTTGAGCTTTGATGCTTTGAAGAATATTGTTGTAAAACACAATTAACAACCAGTGAAACCAATATAATCTATACTCTATCAATCATATTTACAAAAGTGTTTTTAATGACAAAGACTCAACCAATTGAACTAACCCACAAAAACTTTTATTTTTATATATTAATAAATTAAACAATTTCATATATTTTTAAACTTTAAACTTTAATTTAGAAAAAAATCATTTTAGATATATAAATATAATATCAAATAACCTTATACCTTTTCCCTCTACTTAATTTTAAAAAACACAATCTCCAACATAAAGAAAAATTGTTTCACACTACAAATTATAATTTATTCATATTTTTTTTTATCTTTATATAATTATTCATATTTTTTATTATCTTTTTAATGCATGTTTAATCTTTTATAAATTATTAAAATTAATTAATCAAATATACTATATTAAATTCAAAAATTACTTATACTTACACAATTATTTTTCAAAAAATAAATTATTCAAAATTATACAATAATTAAGATTATCCATTTTATACTAATTAATACTTATATTATAATAAATTTATAATTTTTTATACTTTCCACCTTCCTCCCTATTGAGTATAAAAACACAATCTTCAAACATAACACAAAAGTCGATAAGTTGATAGCCTAGAAAGATACAATTGTTTATATTTAAACATAACACAAAATTTGTTCACCCAAAATGATAAAATTATTTATATTTTTTATTACCTTAAAGTTTTAAAAACCTCCTGCCCTGAGAACCCAAGATATCTGGAAATATTGCCTCCTGCCCTGAGAACCCAAGATATCTGTAAATAATAGCAATAGGTCAAAGAAATAAACTAGTGCAAGACTTTTTAATTTTTTTGAAGTTTTAACGATGGCTTATCTCTGTACAACATTTATAGTTAAGTGTGAACTGTCAGCTCTGTTTCCTCTGTGGCCACCAAATTCTCAACGGAATTAATGAAATGCCACAGTTATAATTACATTCCATTCAATTCAAAATGGTTTTTTCCTCCCCTGCATTGATGATTAACAGAAAATGCAAATTGCATGGACTCTGGATTTATTACCGTAGATATTCTCGGGGGATGGAGGACGTATAATTGCAGGAAGATTGAAGCTGTCATCATAGATATTTTCATTTTCCTGCCATGTGCCTTATGGCATGAGCTGTCACCTGAAATCCTGCCTTTCAAAATTTTGTGACAGAAGAATTTTCTTTAAAATGGTGGCAACCAATATTTCTGGAGCTATAGCTCTCTTAAGCATTCGGTAGTATATATCAATTTTTGGATTTTGTACTCGCTTAAATCCAAAGGTTGGCATATACTGTCCCAGTGCATTAATAAAGCTATAGCTCCAGAAATATTAATAGCATAAAATGGTGACTATTCCTTAAAGTGGATTTATAGCTGTACTCTATCCTTGAAAATAGAGTCTAGCCAGGACTAAACTTAATGAGGAGAATAAGTGTTTTCATGGACTACTCCTCTAAGTATCCAACAAAGTATTTTCTTTAATAGGAGGTATAAGCCTTAAAAAGGCCAAACTCTGGTTGAGGTTTTAACAAGTACCTGATAGAGCCCTATGTTGCTAATCATACAGTTTAATTTTTGGTGTAGTTTCTTGGAGTTTGTGGATGAAATTTTATTGCTTTTCCAGAACCTTTGGTTTTCTCTTTGGTGAGTATCTCACAAAATTAAATATATCTATGAGGATATCAATCATTTAGGCATAGACCACCAAGATAGTTGAAATAACCATAGATAGGTCAAAAGCATGGGAGCTATGTGAGTTACGTGGGAGTTATATGATTGTCATTTAATGGTTACTTTGCTAGATGGAAAACTCATTAGCATTTCGAAGGCTTTAGTTGATGGGAAAACTCACTGCTCTCCCAACTCTATGATTTGTCATTTAATGGAAGGATTATAAGCAACACAACCAACATTATGTATAAACCATGTTCTAAAACTTAGTAGAATTCATTGGTGAAGGACCTCAAGTGTCCATAATATCAACTTGTTGACTAAAAGAAACACTCAATATTCAAGACATCAAGGAAGAAGTGAGAGTCATCATCAACAAAAGTAAAATTGGTTTGCCAAAAGAATCCAAAGAGAAACTCATTAATAAAAATAATTCGACTAAATGAAAAATAGATTTATAGCTTTTTAGACAATCTAATGTCCACCTATGATCTAGGAAATATATTGTGTTTGAAGCATGGCATAGAGGACATTAAGATAGAAACTCATTAATAGAAATAATTCGACTAAATGAAACATAGATTTATAGCTTTTTATACAATCTAACGTCCACCTATGACCTAGGAAATGTATTTTGTTTGAAGCATGGCATAGAGGACATTAACACTTGGTCTCACACATATTATATTATTGTCTATATTATATTATTGCCTTTGTGTGTTTTTTTTAAGGCATGGAGTGGAAAAATAGTTGATTAATGAGAAGAAAAAAAATAACACTCATGTTTTAGGGATTATAATTAAATTCCATAAATTCTATCATAATTAAAGAATTCAAACCTTACTTTAGTTTCTTTGTGAGTCTCAAACCTTCATTTGGTTAGACAAATAAACTATACATAAATAGGTGTCCTCCTACAAAGTATGAATTTGGTGATCTTGGTAAGTGTGTTGTAATGTCATTCCCATTATATATTCTTTAATCTAAACCAATACTTAATTTTCAATTCATGATATAGAATTGGAAAATTTATGTTCAATACATATATGAACCCCAACTAATGATTATAAGCATATCAAAATGCTTTAAAATTTAAACAATTGATCATATATGGTAAGTAAAGGAGAGAGTAGTCATGTCTGAGGATATAAGAACAATGTCATTATTGCTATCATGATACTTTAGTTTTATCTCTCTTACTCATCATCCATGATATGCTTGTAACCCTAGCTATTGAGGACACTTGGAGAATGTTTTCAAGAAATCGTCTATAAGATTTGAATGCACAATCTTGTTGGTACCCATGTGGTGTATCATTCTTTCATTTCTACTGGAGCTTTGTAAGTATTTATCACCATAAGTCTTAGATCTAAGATATCTATCACGATATTAGATAGTTGAGGAGATACAATAATGCCACTAGCATGGTACTCATAATCGACAATCTCTACTTGCATATTGATATGAGTATCCCTTCTCCATCACCAATATATTTTGTTTGGAAGGCAACTCAAATTGATAAGAGCAATATATTATCTGGTCCTTTCATTACACAAATTTTCCCGTTTGTAAAACTCATGATTCTTATTCTAGCTCTTATGGCTAATTGTTGTGGATGAACAAGTTTTATTAAGAAATGAAGCATTTGAATAGCAACAAACGTATCATGTCTAAGGTAACATTTATGATTATGACACTTTTATCCGTATTTTATGATCATGAGAACCCAACCATTCTTACACACAATAAACATGTCACCATTATAGAACTATGGATTTGTTTCTTAGCAAACTAGAAGATTTAGAGCAAAAATAATAGAATAAAGCAAGATTTAAAGGAAAAACAATAGATTATAAGAGCAATAGATAATTGCAAAAGAACCAAAATATCACAAATAAAAATATGTGTATTAATGAAAGTTGTTAACACCTAGGTTGTTCCCTTTGACTCCCAAGGGAATACGGCCAGGGTAACCACTAACCAATCTTTGGATTAAAGCTTCTAGCCCAACTGTAATCAGAGAGGGCTCTCTCTTTAAGGTTTGTCTCTGTTCTATGGAGATTTTAGGCTAGTTATGAAGTAAGGGTTTTAGTTTATGTTTGGTTGGAAGGATGTCTTTCTGTACTTAAAGTGGAGATCTGCAGATAATGTTAGTCCATTGGGCAATGGAGTCTGTGGCTATTGGTTTCTTGAAAT
>APFE031483677.1:0-29910 GCA_000404065.3 Pinus taeda | reverse complement strand
AATATGGAGTATAGAGATTATAGTCCCTTGAAAGTAAAAGCCGATGCATTGCTAACAATGTTGGACCAAAGGAAAATACTGGTATCATAGGATCATGACCAACTTAGATGGGGCAATAATAATGAAGGCACCTTTAATCTTAAGGAGGCAAAGCAATTAGTCCTGGAGCTTGATTCTAATGAATTGGATAGGGTTTGGTAGAACATATGGAGACATTAAGGATGGATGAAAACCAAACTTTTCATGTGGCTGGTACATCATAAGAAAATTCTTACTTGGGAGAACATTAGGAAGAGGGGTGTTCTGGGACCTTCTAGATGCCAGCTTTGTGAGTCTCAAGAGGAAATAATGGAGCACCTTCTCAAAACTTCCATATTCACCTCCAAATTGTGGGATGCTTTTACCTTCATTTTCAAAACGACAGATAAGGATAGAAGGAGCATCACCAATACCCTTAATAGCTGGAGAGGAAAATTTTCTGATTATGAAATAAGCAGCAAAGCTTGGGCTTTAACTCCAAGCTTCATAATATGGAATGTATGGAAAGAAAGGCACAACAAAATCTTCAATCATAAAAAAAGCTCCTACCAAAGCTTCATGACTCAGATCTTAAGTCAGATGAAGGAGACGGTCGGAAATTTAGTGCAGACTCACCCAAAAAATCCCCCTTCAGATGCTGATATGTAGATACTTCTTCAGTTGGGTATGCAGGGGCTTATTCCTCGGGGCATGGATGTGAGGGTAAAGAAATTGGTCACTGAAAAAGACTTCTGGCATCCTCCCCCTCATGGTTTTATGAAATTCAACATAGATGGAGCCTCAAAAGGAAATCCGGGTACTGCTGGTTATGGTGGGGTGTTAAGGGATGAAAATGGATGCATCCATTTTATTTTTCAATGCCATCTGGGATGATCCATAAATAATATGGTGGAGCTAAAAGCACTAGAACAAAGTCTAGATATCCTTAAGCAGGAGAATCTTCAGAACATCATTATTGAAGCTGACTCTGAGCTAATCATCAATTTGGTCAAGAGAATTTGTTGTGGTTCAGCGTTGAAAAAGGTCTCAAGACACTGGAGGCTACTTCAGGTCTTTCAAAGGATACAGTTCCACCTTCTACACTTGAGAACCATAAGCTTCGCTCATGTGCGAAGATTGGCCAATAAATTGGCGGACATTATAGCTAATAAAGGGGCTCTCTTTACCAAAAGAAGTGTCAAGTTTAGATGGCAAGATATGCCACAAGGCATTTTGAGGGAGAAATGTCTCATGCATGTGGATGAGGATCGATCAATCTATAGAAACAGAGTAGATCATTAGTCGCAGAGATTAGGTCTAGTTGATATAGATCCAATATGACGTGGTGTTTCAGAGGTGTTTTTGCATTAGGGATGCAGGTCTCATCCAACTTTCTTAGCCTAGGAAAGCACAATCATAGGGGTCTTAGGTGGAAGTTGCTTGGAAGCCAGCATTTCTCAAATTCTCAGACGATGAATATCAAGGGTGGTAAGACGAGTTCCTTCTTCCTGGGGATCAAGCAAATGAGGAGCATAGGTGATGTGAAGGACCACAGCCTTGGCTTTCTCAAACGTCATGAAACCCTCCAAGTTACTACCTGTGGTGTCACTACCGAGCATGGGGTGGTTTATGGTATTTTGTGCACCCTTAAAGCTGTGAGAGGTTTTTCTGAGGTGAGAACGATTCCACTCACCACTCTACGCGTGGCCAAGGTAGGAGAGGGAATACCACCCTCATCAGGTTGTAAATCTCTGTGCTTTTTGATCATGTGATATGATCCTCCACCATTGGATTGGGAAAGGATAATTGACAGCAATGACATGATGTGCATGTTGGTGGGTCCGGGCGAGGAATTACTACCCATGGAGTCAATACCGGCTGTGGGGTGGTTTATGGTTTATTATGTGCCCATAAAGTCGGGAGCGGTTTTTTAGTGTTAAGCGTGATTCCACTCACCACTCTACACATGGCCGAGGTTGGAGGGAGAATACTACCCTCATCGGGTGGTAATTCTCTAAGATTTTTGTGCATGCGATATGATCCTCCACCATTGGATCGGGCGAGGATAATCATTAGCTTTGATATGGCATGCATGTTAGTGGGTTCGGGTGGGCTACTTATATTTTGCTTTTATTCTCTTTGTTGTATGGGTCTCTGAGCACTTCGGCCTTTGGGTTAGGGAGTAAAACCTTAGGCTATTTGGTTCAGCCTCTGGTTGTTTGTGTTATATGTAATTTCCTCCTTTTGGTTATTTGAAATAGAAGGCATGACTCTTGCATTAGCAAAAAAAAAAAAAAAAAAGACTCTGAAAATGATGGTATTAGTTTATTTTTGGATTTAGGGTCTATTAATGATGGGGTATATATGCCATCACATGAGGATATTTCATGTGAGGATGACATTTTTTGATCACTATGTTTACTTTAAGATAGTTTTAAGGATTCACTACAATACTATTTTCTTTACAAGTTAAGCATTGAGTTTTTAATTGTAATGAACATTAAGTAATTTGAATGTTTAATGTTTTACTTGTGAGGATGACATTTTTCAATCACTATGCTTACTTTAAGATAGTTTTAAGGATTCACTACAATATAATTTTCCTTTACAAGTTAAGTAATGAGTTTTGAATTGTAATGAACATCAAGTAATTTGAAGGTTTAAGGTTTTACTTGAAAGACATATATATTTTGTGTTACCAATTCTATTTTCTTATCGGTTTTTTGATCAAATTTTTCTTATTTTTATGTTATTATGTGTTTTTTTAAGAATGTGCCCATGGGTGTTATTGATGCTACTATGGGGGATTCAATGATCTTAACTACTTTATGGAAATATTAACAAATGCACGATGGGAAGACACTGCTATGATGATGCATGAGATAAGCTTGAATATTGTATTCTATAGGTTAAATTATCTTATGCTCCTTATTATGTTATGCTAATTTATGTTTGTGGAATGCAGGTAATCTCTAAAGTCATTCCAACCCCTATAACACCTTTTAATACATCTAAGGTAATGCTAGTGGTAAAACATGATCAATATTTTTGTGCATGTAATTAACTTATTTCACTATATGTATTTATTAATATTTGTGTTTTCTCTAAGCATGCATTTTGTTGGCATGTAGGATTCATTTATGCTACTCAATACACCCAATGTTGGCATGCAGGGATCATTAATTCCCCCATATATATACAATGTTATGCAAAATGTAAGATTCAACCATCTATTTGTGTGAGTTTGATTATGTTATTTGTTGAGAAAGCTAGGGCATATATTTAATAAAGTTTTTGCACAATGACTTCATGATTTAAGAGGTTACCAAGAGCTATATTGTCCTGCGATGACTATTACCAGTATGTAGACTTTTACTTCAGCTATGAGCTCTTTCTCCAATTTGTATGCTTACCATGACGCCTTATTTCTAAGATGCATTCAACCATGGAAAGGTTATTTCATATTTTACTTTTTCCTTGCTATCCATCTATATTATGAATAGCGTTTAAGGGTTTGTATATTTCCCTTCTTTCATGATGCCTTTCAATGGATCACCCCATCCATTTTTTACTTCCTGTACCTGGAATATTATTTTAGCAAGTAACCCAAGTAATATATTATTCCAAAACATGATTTCAAGTTACTTTTATAGGGTTTTTATGTAATAAAGGGGTCATTTTAGGGTTTCTGAAATTCAAACCTTAGATCATAATATTTTCCATTTATTTCATTCTAGAGTTTATCACATGCCCTAGAAATAAAATCATAGGAAACAAATACCTTAAGAATGAGGTTTCTAAATACTAGGGTTTTCTTAAAATATAAACCCATAAATTCAACCCTACTGCATCTTATGATGGACTCTTTAAAAGAAAATTACTATACATACCTCATGGACACCTACTTGTAGTGCTTATTATTTTGGTTGCCATGATTCTTTGCAATGGTACTATACATTTCATTGATCATTTTCCATCTTCATGACCTTCTTTTAATGAGTCTTTCCATATATTGTCATTCTATAATAGGACTTTCTTCTTCATGTGTTCCATCAAGTTATAGTATGATTGTTTATGGAACATTTTGACTTGGTATTGGAGGGTCATTTGACTCTATTTGACTCAAACAAAAAATTTATGTGCAATATGTAACATGCCCAAATAGGTGTTTATGACGACAACTCAATGACCAATCCCAAGAGCTCAAAAATGGGAGCTTGATCTAGAATAAAATTCCTTGAGCATGAAACCCATGCCTCAAGCACAACAACAATAATCTTATTTTTCGTTTTTTTACATAAATTACATATAATTGTGATTACATATGTCATTATGAGGACCGAACCTAGTTACATATTTCAACATTTTTCATATAGTATTCCATATTATTATCTATATTTGTGCCTTGCAGGATGTTTCTAGGGTGACTCCAACAAGTATACAATATGTTGGTATAAAGGGTCATGTTATGCCCAACCTAGACCAGAACCCCATAACATGCCCTTTCATCAAATGTGGGTTCAGTAAGAATTCTCCCACCAGAACTAGAACAAATTTCTTTGAGCCTTATAGACTCACAAACAAGAACGTTAATGCTCTTACCAGCTATTCCTCAAAATTTTCAAATTAAGAAAGAAATAATCAAACAAATTGAGTTATGGGAAATTCCATTATTCGAGAGCATAGCTCCTGCAAGAGATCAATAGGTAAAATAATTTTCTTTTTTTATAATTTCATTTGTTACGTTTAGGATAATTATTTTAGAAATGAAAAATAGTTTCATATTTTGGTTGGGTTCTTAACAGTTCCACAATTTCATTGTAAATGCAAGAAGTAAGTGACAAAGTGCCTAATGTACCTATATGGGAATCTTCCTCAATCCTCAAGACTACAACAATATCATCGGTGACCACAAAAGGAATACAAGAAGTTACAATCTTGCTGAGTTTAGAAGGAAATGTCTTGAAGGATGAAATAGGGTTGAAATTTTATCCCTTTATTTTTCATCGTGGAGAACAATTATTTGGAAATACCATCCAAATGGATTGGACGAAACAAACCAGTGCCAAGAAAGAAGAACTATTTAAAGATATAGTAATAGCATTTGGTAATCCTGGATTTGATAAGGAACTTATTTTAGAGATTGCAAGTAAATACATTCGCTCGAAGTGGTCCAATTTACAGTCAAATTTGACAAATAACTTGATGTATCCATGTCCAGCTTGGATCACCGACCAAGTGATGTGGGATGAACATATGAAAGATGCCAAGTTTAAGAGGAAAGTCTGTAAAAATCTAAAATATATGCCATTTGCACAAGGAAGAGCTAATAGTCACCTTCAAGATACCAGAAAAGAAACCCATGCTAGGGTGTCAAAAATTGGATGTCACAAATTAGGCTTTGGTGGATATAATAGTATTTTTGGTGGCATGGTAAGTGATTTTTGCTTCTATTATATTTTCTATTTTAGGCAAAATAACCATGGTGAAGTTGAGTTAATTGTATCTTATTAGTTATTTTACGTTATAAATATGACTATCTTTGTTAATGTAGGTTCACCAATTTCAAAAGGAATCTTCAGAGGAAGAGTTAAAATATTACATCATTCCCAAGGTTTTCGACAACACATGATAGATCGAGGGGAAAAAATAATTACCGGTTATGGATCCGAGGTTAGTTTTTTATAGTATTTTATGAATAATGAAATAATTCAATTGGAGGTATATTGTTATTCTAGCAAGTTAAAGTGTGTTGTGTATAGGAATCAGATGAAACATCTGGGAGTGAGCATGGGGAGGAGGTACAAGCACATGATGATTCGTTTGTTGCATGAAAACATTCAATTGCCATTCCTGAACCTTGGCAAGAAATCATGTTGAATTTTAGCGAATGGGAGACAAAAGTAATGAGGAGGGTGTTCAATGTGATGAGCATTCCACACCCACAATTAATGTAGCGCCTCAAAAAAAGAGGAAAAAAAGGATTGGTATGTGTTAAATTTTAATAACTTCAATGTGCATAACTCTAGCTTCTAAGGAGTGCACTAGGTTGTGATGGTCCAAACATAAACTAATTATGAGTGCAACAAAGCAAATTCTGAAGATACTTTGTTTTTTGAACTTTGTGGAACAAAACAAATTTTGAAGGTACTTTGTTTTCTTGTAGCACTATATTTTATGTGAGTGTCACAAAAAAAAAAGCCTTGACTCTACATGATGAATTAAAAATATTGTGAGTTTGGGTTAGCAATAGTTCCCTTCATTGGCACTCCTACAACAATCTTCTGGACTATAAGACTTTGTACACTCATGATAGTTCATAATTGAATATTTTTTTGGCGAGAATAATATTATAGGTTAGACTTGTTTTGAATTTAGTTCTTTCTGTTTTGTTTTTGTTTCCAAGAGGAAGCCCAACCATCATGTTAGGGAGGGATTCTAATTAAATTCTTACTATTTTTGTTTCCAAGAGATAACCAAACTATCATGTTAGTGAGGGATTCATTTTGTTTATTATCTCTTTGTTTTTACTGCATCTACAATCTTCATTAGCATTATTACTTATTACTGTGATTTTTGGGTTTCACCGCTACAAGAGAGAAAGGTAGAGGCATGCCCTTTTTTCTGAAACCTCTGCATATGTGGCATTCATGGGTTCAATCGGTACACCTCACGGTAGTACTTATATTTTCAGGTAACACACTATTTTCTATTGTTTTTCTTTCTTAGTTGTAGTTGTTTCTTGGTTGTTTTCATTAGTATTCATTCCCTTACATGCTTTATATATCCATGGCTATAAAATGGTTTATATATCCATGGCTATAATTTTTATCTCCTTCCCTGGCTACTAGGGTTTTCTTTGGTTGTTTTTTTTTCATTTTAGAGTTTAATGGATCCACCGAGCTTCTATCCCTTTAGGAAATTTTTACATTTGATATCCCTTGGTTCATACAAATAATGCTAATAGCGTGGGATCCTCCATGTAATCACCTCGATTTCTGGAGGGTAAAATATGAAGCACTTCAGGTAATTTTGAAGCATTCTCTAACTTTTTTTAGGCTCTGGTAATTTATAGGATATCCAAGACAGCTATGTAGAAAGAAGTCCATATATTTCTTTGTCCCTTAACATTCAAATTTCTTAACTTCCATTACGCTTCAATTAGAACCCAACACGCAATCCTATAATTATGTTACAATTATTATACTAAGCCTTTAAAATTAATTTATGAAAATAACATTCTAAGTGGTCATGACAATGCCTTAATCATGATTCTAGTAACAATTTAGCTTCAAAATGATACTCGCCAACATTTATTTTGTCCAAATCTGTGAACACTTTAATTTATATGATTGGAAAATGAAGAGATGGAAGGCCTCCAAATACCAGAGTGTAGGAAATTGGAGTAGACATTGTGAACATTTGTAAGGAGGAAATTTATTTAGGGTGTGTTCTTTCGCATCCAAGTACTCTTCAGCAACATCGTAGGTAAGTCATTTCTCCCAAATTACATTGTGTTGTTCCATGTCCTACGTTAGAAAATAAAAAAAATTCAGATTATATTTACTGAGTTATCATTTCTTAAAAGCTATATGTGAAGAAACATTATAGATCATTATCAAAATTTTAGTGGGCTTAAGTAGTTGCAAGGTGTTTGCATTGTGGCTTATAGATTTGCTTAACTTAAAAAAAATTGTACACTCACCAATGGTAATCGTTCCACACACAATGTTTTATCATTATACAAAATGGGAGCATTGTCAACATTAGCTATGATGTTCCACTGATTTAATTTAGTTTAGGTCAGTTGTGTCTCTGGTTACTCTGTTTCTATGTTTCTTATTTTGTTACAACATATTCTGTCATGTACGATAGAATTAAAGAAAGTGATTGAAGATAGGATATCCAAAAAATAGAAGGCAACTCTTGTCATGAAATGAGTGGCGTTGAACCATAACATAGTGCAAATAAGTAGTGCTTTTCTAAGTCCACTGTCACCTATCAACTACAGAACAAAAGCTCGCCCTCTTATTCGCAACATTGTCTATTCGAGAAATGTTGTTTTGGTAAACAAATCATTCACGACTCCACTTATTTTTGTTATGGAAAACTGTTGCTTTGAAAACTGTTCAATGTTGGCATTAGGAAAAATTATTGATTTTTAAGGCAAAACTATTCACTATTGATTTTTTTATTGAATTTTATAATTTATACGATAATGTGATGCACCCTTTAGGTGCTTGCTCTGACAATCAATTTTTTCCTAATCTAAGTGGCACTTTATTCCATCAATACTCTGCTCACATCTTCTTTCTACAATCTTTAAATTATTTAATGTTGTCAAGCCACACATAGATTATGTAGTGCCCATTCCAAATCTTGTTTTCCTATGCTTCCAAATGATTTTGTAGCGATTTTGTCAACACTTTTCTTTGTGCTATTTTGATCATGAATCTGAACTATTCTTATAAGAAATCTTAGCTATTCCATTTCAATCGAACATATACTTCTATTTTAGACAATGTCTCACATCTCCTTAATCTTAATCTCAAGCTTATAGTCATAAAACCTTGCTCTAGTAGTTATATAAACAACTATCGACTAACTTTGATTCTCAAAGTCGCTTTGAAACATCTTCCCTTCCAGAAATATGGAATGAAATGATTCATTCAATGTATTTTGTCTTAACACAGAGATTTAAATCACCCTTCTTCTAATAATAATCAACCTCTGAAAAACAGAGACCGCTAATCTTTGTTAACTAGTTGAGGTCTCCTTCTCCAAGTAGCGATTTCCTACCAGATTGACCCTATGGTCAATTAACTTCATTTCAACCAAATATCAAAAGATTTCTTCACCACATTCTTCAGAAAATCGACCTTTAAGCCCTTGTTCTTTCTTTCGTACATGCCAACTCCACAAATTGATTATTCCATTCTATACACCCCATTCCACAATTGAACTGTATAACTGTGCTTTCTTCCTGTAGCGTTACTCCGCCATGCATAGGTACAAACCAATTCAACAATCAAATTGATTTTTCACACATACAACCTTTAGACACATGAGTTACCTCCACAATGAAGCCATTATCTTGCAGAGATCAATTTCAACGATTCTAATCGCCCAATACAAAAAGTGATCACTCATACGTTTAATCAATTGATGATCACATTCTTGAGCAAATTAATTTACTTCTCAAGCTCTATTTATGAACAGATGAATAAATGGTATCAACACATAGACATGGAATATTGATTTTTTCCAAATATATTTCAAAATGGGATCAATTTATTCCTCACCAAAAGCTTACACAAAAACCCTCCCTAATCTTGCGTTCATGTTTGCTAAACCATTGTTCATTGATGGATATTAATCTTCAGGCAAATCAATGATCTTTTTCTATTTCTCCCACAAACAATACAAACCCTCTACTTATCCAAAGCAAACTTCTTACAACATTCGCACAAAACATTTAACCATATGATTACTCTAATACTCGGTCTTGTGTACAAAGTCCAAACACGTACACATAGAATCTCCCTTATTTATATTGTTTGGGATTCGTTTTAAAGCATGAACCAAAACCAATTACAATGCATAATCAATATAGTTAATTGTCTCAAAGTACCAACAATTTTGTTATCAAATCATGTACAAACTAAGCAATAGAAATATTGTAATAACATGTTACATAAACTCATTCAACACAAATCACTTGCATAGTTTGTGGCATAAACTAACTACCTTTGCTTCCATTCTTAATGTTGGGTGTGGAGGCTGATTATCTTTTGTATTCAAAGGTATCACCACATTGGACCCTAGTTCACTACAGGGGGGTCCTAGGGGGGCAGCTACGACCTTTGGGGAGCCCCCCCTAGTTGGGGGTTTCAAGGGTAACACCCCCAAAGCTAAGAATAGATGTAAAATTTCCTTGTAAAAGTATAGTAATTTCTAGTCAATCTGGGTCGTCCATTAGGTGGAGATCTGATGGTAGAAGTTATGTTTAATTTAGGCTTTTTTTCCCTAGAAGGTAAACCCTCACTATATATGAGGGAATTGTATTGCGTCTATGTAGATCTATATTTTGAGTGAGAAAGAGAGAGGAGATTGAGAGCGAAGAGGGTGTTACAGCGGAATTCTTGTAGGTTGTATCTCTTTAGTTTGCTGGGTAATATAATAAAAGAAGGACTGGCTATTTCTCCATGGATGTATCCCAAACTAGGTGAACCATGTATATATATGTCTCTGTTTTTTTATGCGTTTTATGTGTTTATATTTCTGCAATATTTTATGTGTTCCATTGCAATATTTTGAGTGAATATTCCAGATTCCTTGGAGGCTGAAATTTCCCAGATCGAGAATGCAACCAAATTTATTCTCATTCTTCTAAGAAATTCGTAAGGATCTGATTGGTGAGATCAGTTTCTGACTTGAGTTGTAGATCTCTAGTGAACCCAGAGGAGGGAACCTTTGGAGAATCATGAGTGGATCTAAAAGATTCCTATAAGCCCAAATTTTGACGGTGTCGGAATTTATAAAATGGATAGCCGATTTTACACCTCTCAATGAGAAAAATTCAGCCATGCAGTCATTTTTTGCAGTTGAGCCTTCTATGTTTCGGCCATTTTCCAGATTAGAGTGATGGTGTCAGATTTCAGAGTGTGGACAGTCAATCGTATGCTATGCGACACCACAATTTGGATGGTGCATTTAGATCCAACAATTGAGCATTCCATTATTCAGTTAGTATCAGATTTCAGGTAAATGAAGCGTTGTTGTCATGTAATTATTTGATCATTTGTTGTGAGATGTGATATGTTGTTTCGATTCTTGCTTGATGTATGATGCATAATATTTATGTCTATTTCATGTGAGATGTATTCATCATGGATTGTTATGTATGTTTTGATTGAGATCCATTTGTTGCCATTGTGGTGAGATACTCATTGTCACCATGGGTTTTTTGGTTGATATCCCTTTGATTCCATGATGTCAAGATAATCATTGTCACCATGTGTAAGCTTATGTCATGCTGATAGGAGGTCTATTCTAAGTGATAGTTCCTGTAGCATAACGTCGCATGGAGAGACTTTGCCACTAATGTAGAGGGAAGCTATCCTTGTATGATAGAAAACATATTCTATGTACATCTTCACCATTTCCAACACTGAATGAAGTGACCAACACCATCTTGACATCGGGTCCAAAGACATAGTCCACACTTGATGAACTCCGTTATCAATGTCTCTTGTTTACGGTTTGTTGATTGTCATTATGTTTCCATTTTCTTAACCATACATATATGTTAATTTATGATCTTATAAAATACAATTCTAACTGCATCACAAAATTAGAAGATCTTGGTTAAATTTGGGATTTGAGTCAACTCAAATCATTCTTGTTGCATTTCTCAACAATACATTCATCATATATGAGTATTTAGTCCTAAAAAAAATCATGATCGTATATCCATATTCCATGGATGTTTGTCATTTTACATCCTTTAATTCATGTCAAGCAATAAATTACTAAATATCAATGCTATAGATTTATTGAAACGTATTTAGGTTGTGTTGCAGCCCCTTATAGTTACCAACATACTTTGCAGGGAATAATATTATTATCTTCACAAGTTTACTATCATAACCAATCTAGACAGAAGTAGGTGTGGCCATTGGATCTCCTATTCTTTATGTTATTTTTCATTCATTATTTATTTTAATGTGATAGTTGGGTTCCAGTTCATAACTAACATAAAAATATAGAAATTTAGTATTTTCATTAGGTAACTATTTGGCTGCATCCCCTATAGAAATTCCTTGGGCATGCAATTTTCTTATGTAATATGCTAAAAAAAATACTTGAATCTCCTCTACTCATCAACAGAAAAAATTAATCGATCGAGAAATCAAAACATAAAAATGAGACAAGATTCAATGGCATATGCTTAGATATTTGTCTAAGGGGAAAGAAATTTCTCAAAACATGTTCCTATGTGTATTGCATTAGTTAGAAAATAGAGAAGAAATACAATGCTTGTTGAAGCCTAAACAATCTCTACATAATTATAATCTATCTCGCTCCCTCACAAGCTCACTTTAGCCAATACTTGGCCAATTCTATTTCCCGTGAAGCTCTTATTTCCTTCCACTATTTCCTTGTGAATTAGCCCCATATTAATCGGGGAAATTTCCAATTAGAATTTTGCAATCCCTGTAGGCCCTTCTTTGGTTGCATGCACCACCTGTACAAATTGTAAAATTAAACAATTGATGGTACACTTCCCTTGAACTCCAATCTCAACTGGGTAACTCAAATTTCATGCAGGCATGAGTTAATTATGGTTGATTTAATATTTAACTAGTTTAACACTAAAGTTTCACCCCACTACTAGACCTCCGACTAGTTCCTCAACAGTTGGAACTAGTTTAATTGAGTTTAACTCAGTTACTGAATGAAATTATCACAGTTCAAATCAAACTCAACCTAGGCTCCTAGAATTTATGAACCACTCTACATGACTCAAGTTAATACCTCACCTTGAATTAACTAAGAAAAATAAGTTAAATTAGCTTACTTAATTTATTCGTGTTGTCTTATGATATGGAATTACAATTTTCTCCTGATTTATTTGAAGGGAAAATTAAATCAGGATTTTCTTGTTGCCATTTTCAACACTCCTTCTCAAGAAGAAAGCGACTATTAGATACCCCAATCCTGTCCCTATGGAACTCAAATTTTCCTCTTAACAATGCCTTTGTCAAAATATCTATATTTTTTCCTCTGTACGACTGTATTCCAGCAAAACGATCCTCCTTTGCACAAAATCCCATATATGGTGATACTGAATACCGATATGCTTGGATCGATCATTAAAAATTGGATTTTCAGAGAGCTTTATACAACTCTAATTGTCACATTAACTCTTATCTAACTAAATAACCCTACAAGAATCTTCCTCATCGATATAGCTTCACACGCTACTTGACTAGTAGCCATGTACTCTACTTCTATTGAACTGAGCGCAACTAATCTTTGCTTCCTGATTCTGGGGATTACCCCTGCTTACACCCACAGTATGCATGTAAAATGCATAAGCACATTTGTCCCAGGAATTTAACTCACCAAGGAGTCAAATCTTCAACCGTCAATGGTAATAATTCATAGACTAACCAACATAGTCTAACCCTTAGGTAATATTCACTTATCGGACCTCAATTAACCCTTAAGCTTTCACATAAGACTTTCTTAAAGCCTTTCATTAAGTTCTTCCTAGAAGGACTTTAAAATTCATAACCTTCATTAATGTTAATATCCGACTTTACCACAAACCCTTCCTTAACTTTGGTTATGCATAAATCTTAACCCAAAAACCTTTTCCACACATTATTTCTATTACACCCCCTTTTTAATAGAAATATACATAATCTTACCTTTTTAAATAGGAACTTCACTTTATTGGACAACATAGGAATAACCCGACTAAAAGACATAGGTTGGACTTCAAACATTATAAACCCATGTTCATATCTTTCACGGGGTCTGCTCATCACCTCTTTGCATTATCATGTGTCACTTTCCATTCACCGATCCCCAATTAAATTATAACCATCAATATAGACTCGATCTGACAGTAGGACTTCCACCCAATCAACAGAATGGAACGATGACCTTCCGTCGTAGATCTTCCTCCATCATATCCGATGATTGTTATTTATTTCAGATAGGCAACGTGCATGGGGTTTAACCTCCTGATAAAGCGGTTTCCCCTTTCCACTTTACTACTACGTTTCATGATATGTATGGGATCACGTGCTCAATGCTCGATACCACTTATGGTTTCTTTGCTGCCCGAAATACCATTTCGCTTATAAGCCTACCTTTTCACTAGTTACTTCATGCGCTCTTCTATCACGTGATGACTGTTGATTTATGAGATCGATGGTCCTTGTTCTTTGATGCCTACATTGTTGATCTTCGAGATCCAATGGTTCATATGCATCACCTCTTCACTTCTTGGCTCGTTCCTTTCCTTTGACTTTATTTCATCCTTCAGTGTTTTTCTTTATGGTTTTGGGTTTTTCTTCAGGGTTTCTGTTTTTTCACTCTTCCGCTTCCTATGAGCTTAACTTCCTATGCGAATTCTTACTTCGCTACCTCTCCATAGCTTACTATGATCTTCCAATTGGATTCAAAGACCCGTGATGATTCCTCTAAATCATTCTCTCCTCTACGTATTCTACAGAATTCTCCCTGCAACCCCTGTTATAGAACCAATGAATTCACATATAATTCAATCATTCAATATACGTTCCAAACACTTACACAGCTATGGAATAAACCTCTGTATATATAATTATGAATAATTTATTACATATCGAGACCCTCTGTTTCTCACAGACCCGATCTTCAGTATCAGTTGCCTCTTCTTCTTCCCTCTGCCCATAGGCTTACATTTATACCAGAAAGGTTTAGTTGAACTAATTCTGGTTCAAATCCTAGATCTCCTGAACTGATTCCTAAATGTCCTTTATGTCAACTTCTAAATTCATTTAGTCCCTAAGAACTCTCTCTAGTCCCTTGAATAATGAAACTACCTTTAAGAGTTATAATTGACTTCTAACTCTTTTGTCATTATTAACCACTCATGCTCTCCTTAATTCGAGAGCATTTAGAAACATCCTCAAACATCTAATTAATTTCTATCCTACTCACTTAAAAGCCTAAATATTACATTAGCTTAACACTTAGGAAACCAATTTCCCTAAAACACATGAACTCCCTATGTCTACAAAAAATAAACGATTTTCCTTGGGTTGAATGCTCCTGCATCAGACTCCCAAAGTAGAAAATAATCATGGTCTCGTGATCATGTGTGTTCATAATTTGATTGAAAAAACCTCCAGGGTCCCAAACTTTAGCTTGTAGCTGCCCAAATGCTTTGTTCTTTTGCTGCTTCTATACTTCTACTGTCTTTTGCTCCATCTTCTTCTCCTTGTCAATCAGGTTGAAGTTTTGATTGATCATCCTTCCTATTGTCATCAACTTTATCTCTATGGCCCGTTTCATCATTAGCTGCCACAATTCTTCAATTTCCTTTTCCAACACATCTTTGGACTAGTCCATACACTGCCTCTTACTTTTACCTCTTTCTCTTTGTTTCAGGTTGTTGCTGCTATCCACTAACTCTCTAAACTGTTGTTGGTTAATTTTACTTTCTAGTTGCTGGTTTACTTTTTCTTCTACTTTTTCTCTTGTTCCAACTTTTTCTTTGTCTCCTATGCTTACTGCCTCCCTTTCATCCTTACCCTCTTTCATGATTATTCTATTTGTACTAAATGATGACTTTCCAGCATTCTCTCCACCAATTGAGAATATTTTTCCATGGATTGAATTTTTCCACAGAATCTTCTTCTTTTATCTCTATTTGGCTACTCATCTATGCCAAATTTTCTTCAGCATCTGCAAAAAAACCTGCACTCACAAAACACTTGTTAAAATAAAAAACATAAGGCTTTTATGCCTTATCCTCCTTTGGCAACAATTTAGTTTTCTCCTCTGTTTATTTCTCTTCTGTCAACACATCAGTATGCTATTTTGAATTCTCAAAAGAACTTATGAGACTGCAACTAGTCTCTCCTCCACATCATCTGCTCTAATGATGTCTTCCTTCTCTTGTCCATTGTAGTGAACTCCTTGTTTTACAGTGTCAATTTGCTGAACTTTCATTACCATCTCCTTTTTCTAATGATTGTCATTCATGACAATTTTTTTGTCTTCTTTTTTTAGCAACCTATCTTGACTATCTATCCTCTATTTTTTAGTTTCCCTTCTTTGAAAAACTAATTTTCTATATAACTCAATAATTTAAATTGGAGTAGAATTTGGAAATTTCACACAATTTTCCATACCTTCCTTTGTTATTGATAAATCGTCAAATGTCATTTTTCCCTTTGCTAAGTTTTTTGCATAGAATTCTTCTTCCTTGACATCTATCAGTAGATGTCCTTCTTCTTCTAGACATTTTGCCTTGTTTTCCCTCTGTAACTCTTCTCCCAGAGTTATCCTTGTCTCATCATCTTCATTAATATTCTCCTGCATTTTTTTTTTCATGAGTAACATTAATCAAACTCATTTGATTACCTTTCTGAGACAATATTTCTTCATTCTTCATCAGAATAAGATCTTGATTCCTCATCTATATGACAACTTCTATAGGCTCATCCATAGACATTTTCTTCTATGTGCAGTGAAGTTCTTCTTCTTCTAAGAAGTTTTCTTTGTCACCTTCTACTTCTAGATCTTCATCTACTCTGAAGATATCTTCAAAATGTTTCTTTTCTCCTACAATACCTGCCATCATACACAAACTATCAGTTTTAGAAACATAAAACCTTGTGGTCTCACTTGATGCTTCAGCCATCATATTTCCTTGTTGTTGCAAGTTCTCTTTATGACTCGAAAATTCTTTGATGGTCTCCTCTTCAATCTCCTCAAGCCCTTCACTTGGTTGCTTGATATCGTTCCCCAACTATATATGAGACCTATCTATTGCATCTTATTCTAGAATAGAATTTAGATTCTGCTTGTCTTCTTCCTCCTTTATGACAATATCATAAAATTTCCCTTCTTTACATGTTTCACCTACAAACATACACAAACTGTCAAATTTAAAATCATGTGACCCTTTGGCCTCACTTGAAGTTTCAGTCTTCAAGTCTTCATCTTCCCTCAGAACTTCACCCTGTTGTGCTTCACAAATGGATACTTCCATTTTCATTTCCAACTCATCTTCTTTGAGGTCTTCCATCAACCACCTTACTTGCCTCTATTGTAGCCTTCTCTGCAACTTATGCCACTTCATTGGCTTCTCCCTTAAGACCCAACCTAGTCTGTGGCTTTCCTCATGTATTCTCCTTAATGCATAGAGTTATTCCTTTAGTTCTACAATATCCTTGTCAATTTCCTCTTTACTCATCCTCTTTCCATTTGCCTTGGCATCCTCTTTCTTCATCTTTCTTCTACTGTGGTCTTCCTCAGAACCTCTACCGTGACTATCAGGAGCCATCTTCTTCTTCTTTATCTTCATGAGCTCCTCACTCACTCACTATGAGTTACATTAAAGCCTCTGGAACAACAAGTCCTCATTGCAACTTACCTCACCAAGATTTCCTCTATACTTGGTCTTTTGGAAAGCCCTTGGTTCCCTGTCTCTAGAACCTTCTTTGAGCACTTCTCTTTGCTCCTTCTAGGCTTTAACTCATCTACACTTCTCAAGAACACAACTGTCCTCTTGTATTTCAATCACAATGATAAATTTTGTTTTGACCACCTCTTCTTTCACTTAGAATGTCTTACCATCTTCCTTCATCCCTTACCAATTCTACCCACATCCTCTGTGGAATTGCCCCTGTGATCTGCAACAATACTTCTACAGTAACAAATCTCCTTCTTGCTACATATGCCTCACTAAGCTTCTCTCCTCTGAGCTCAGTCTTTTAGAATCTCTCTGGTTCTTTCCTCTAGAACTAATTCAGCACTCCTCACTCTAGATTGTTGCAACCTTCACCTTTATCTGTGCATTAATGTACAAAAACAGATTCTCAAATCAAAATAGAACATATCACCCCACCTTCAAGATCTCAACATGATCTTGTTTCACCATCCCACCTGTACCTTGAATGGATTATCCTCTATTTCTTGCATCTGCAAGTTTTGCTACACATCCCCTTTGTGTGCTTACTTTCTATTAGATTAGAATATGATCCTTCCTTGCCTGCATAAACATCTTTGACTCATAACTTGTTCTCAATTCTTTCACATAGAATTTCTTTTTTCTGTTTTAACACCAATTTTTCCAATTACAATTCTGCTCTGATACCAAATTATGCCATAGATTACCCCTGCTTACACCCATAGTATGCATGTAAAATACATAAGCACATTTGTCCCAGGAATTTAACTCACCAAGGAGTCAAATCTTCAACCATCAATGGTAATAATTCATAGACCAACCAACATAGTCTAACCCTTAGGTAATATTCACTTATCGGACCTCAATTAACCCTTAAGATTTCAAATAAGACTTTCTTCAAGCCTTTCATTAAGTTCTTCCTATCGGGACTTTAAAATCCCTCATAACCTTCATTAATGTTAATATCAGACCTAACCATAAACCCTTCCTTAACTTTGGTTATGCATAAACCTTAACCAAAAAACCTTTTCCACACATTATTTCTATTACACCCCTTTTTTAATAGAAATATACATAATCTTACCTTTTTAGACTGGAACTTCGCTTTATCAGAGAACACAGGAATAGCCTGACTGAAAAACATAGGCCAAACTTCAAACATTATAAACCCACTTTCATAATTGTTGTCGGGTCCACTCACCGCCAATTTGCATTATTGTGTTTCTCTTTCCATTTACCGATCCCTGATCAAATTATGACCATTGATCTAGACTCGATCCGACGGTAGGACTTCCACCCAATCAACAGAACGGAAAGATGACCTTCCGCCGTAAATCTTCCTCCATCATACCCGACGACTGTTATTTATTTCAGATAGACAATGAGCATGGGGTTTAACCGCCTGATAGAGTAGTTTCTCCTTCCCACTATACTACTACGTGTCATGATATGTATGGGATCGGGCGCTCAATTCTCGATACCACTTCTTGTTTCTTTGCCGCTCAAAATACCTTTTCGCTTATAAACCCACCTTTTCACTAGTTACTCCCCGCACTCTTCTATCATGTGATGACCATTGATCTATGAGATCGATGGTCCTTGTTCTTTGATGCCTATGTTGTTGATCTTTGAGATCCAATGGTTCATATGCATCACCTCTTCACTTCTCTGCTCATTTCTTTCCTTTGAATGTATTTCCTCCTTCAGTGTTTTTTCTTATGGTTTTGGGTTTTTCTTTAGGGTTTCGGTTTTTTCGCTCTTCCACTTCCTCTGAGCTTAACTTCCTCTGTGAATTCTCACTTCGCTACCTCTCCAGATCTTACTCTGATCTTCCAATTGGATTCAAAGACCCGTGATGATTCCACTGGATCATTCTCTGCTCTGCATATTCTACAAAATTTTGCCTGCAACCCCTATTACAAAACCTATGAACTCACATATAATTCAATAATTCAATATATGTTCCACACACTTACACGACTATGGAATAAACCTTTGTATATATAATTATTAACAATTGATTACATATCGATACCCTCTATCTCTCATAGGCCTGATTTTCAGTATTAGTGGCCGCCTCTTCTTCACTCTGCCTGTAGGTTTACATTTATACAAGAAAGGTTCTATTGTGTTATCACTCGGGTTTTCCCAGAAGTTGTAAGAAGGGGAAAGGGGGCTGAGGTAAGCACAAACTAATATTTTAGATACAGATTCTAGCCAATCTTTATCTAGAGAGGGCTCTCTCTTTAAGTTTTAGCTTTGTTTTGAAAGATATTAGGCTAGTTGTGAAGTTTAGGAGTTTTGTTTGAATTTGGGTGGTGAGATTCAATAGCAGAGGGGTAATACTGAGTAGTTAAGGCCATTGGGAAAATGAATTCAAAGAATATGGCTTAACTGGACTTGGTTTCTTGACAAAGGATGTTTTTGTAGAGAAAGATGATCAAACAGGGAACAAACAAAAATTTGGAATAAATGGAATGGTTTCCAAAATGGGTGAAGAGCAGTTAAGAATCCTTGAACCTTTTGAAAGGAAACTTGAATTGATTACTAATAAAGAGCAGTTAAGTATCCTTTAAGTAATAATCAAAGTGAAAGAAGTAGAAAACAGGAGCAATCAAGGTTTCACTGTTTATTCTAATTTAGAAGAAAACATAGAGAATAATAACGATTAAAAACAGAGTGGAGTCAAGCTTATTCCAAATTACTCTTTTTCGTTTATCATTCAGATATGAAACATAGATGATATAAGAGACAAGGAAAACTTTAAAACACGAGATATATAGAAATTATTGATTCCAGTGTTTGATTCAAGAAATTTGTGGAAATTCCTTTGCTTCAATTCTTTGTCCAACAAGCCATACAAAAGTTTCATCCAATCAACACTTTATTCCAAAATAACTAATATTACAACAATGTATATGAATCCACCCTCAATACTCCAATTGAGGGGGTATTTATACAAAAAAAAATTACAAAAAATATCTCATAACAGAGTGAGATATATTCTAGGATGACTCAGAATAAGTTAAAAAAAATAGAGACAACTAGTCTCGAATATAGGAGAAAGGTAAACTAATGTTGTGTTGTTCCTTTTCTTGCTGAAAGTGCTGGAGGCAGGACCTATTATTTGGCTTGTTGTTGTCTTCTTTAGTAACTCTATGCTGGCTTCCTTGTCTTGACCGATACTCTTTACCTGTTCTGATACACTTTGACCTGTTTGACCTTGTTCATCTCCGCTCACCTTGATTCATCTACGACAGTAAATAGCCAAAAATATACATTTTACCAAGGATAAATTTACAAAATTTCGAACATGTCTTCCCACCATTTTTGTTCTGGCAACTTGTGTTTCTGAAGCTTCCTCAGAGTCCCATCAATTTTTATGTATCTAAAAAAGGTATGGAGGATTGGGAACAAGTGCTTTATCTCATGCTCAACACAGAATAGGCTCTCTAAAGTGTCATAGAGAACGCGACCTATGGGGAGTTCTTTTGTTCCTGATGCACTTGTTGATGAACTAGCTTGATTGCCAGCATATTTATTCAATTTGTCTACATAATCTATGTGCTTCATTAATCTGTCATTAATCACCAAAGGAATTAGTAGCCCTTTATTCTGCAAAATAGTGAATTTCTCCAGAAAAGAATTAATTTCCACTTGCATATCCTGGCATCTTCTCTCTATATTCTGTATCAAAGTTTTCTTTGTTAGAACCCTTTTGATTTCCAAAATAGTGTCTATCCTACCTGAGATGCCAGTTTTTTCCAATTGTTATTTATTTCTGTTATTCAAAAAGTGTATAAGCCGGTTTGCTTCATCTAGCATTTGTCCTAATTGTGCTCTTGTCTGTTCAATTACTCCCTGTGCTGCTGTCACTAGATCAATCTATTCATAGATCACTTGGATGGATGGCTAAACATCATTTATAGATTGGATGATGTTGGCCCAAAGGATTTTCTTGATCTCTGCCAGAGGCTTGTCAAAAGTGAGATCTTGTTCTAATGTTTTCACTTTATTTTCTAATGCTTTAATCTCCCTTGTTTTTTCCACAACATTTATTTTGGAGATATCATAATTTCTTTCTACCTTAGCCAACTGCTCTTTTACCTATATTAATTCTGAAACTTGTAGTCTCATGTCTTCCATTGCCTTTATTAATTATTGAGTGCTCAAATTGGCACTACTGCCTAGTGTTGTTCCTGTTGGTGATGTACCTGTTACCACCTCTACTGTGGCTACTAGCATGTTTGGAGCTAATGTAGTTCCAAGTGTAGAAGGGACTGCTGTTGAGACTATGGAAATTACATCATGAGGCCGAGAGCTTGAGTCTCCATGCCTTTCCTTCAGTTCTTTTTCTAATGCCTGCTCTAAGTCATTCAATCTTTCATTGAGGTTCAAGAGGAGATCCATCATCTCTTCTTCAGATTTCTGCTTTATAACCTCAAGAGTCTTTGGATGCCTTGAAGGAGGTAGCTTTAACTATTTCCTTAGAGCAACAATGTCTTCTTCTTTCTTTTTTATTAGTGATTCTACACCTTTCACATCTTTGGGATCATGTCCCAATCCAATGATGGTTCCTTCTAATGATTTTATTCTATTATCCTTGTCTAGGGAAGAGGCTTTCTCCAAGTGTAGTTGAGTAGTTTTATTATCCAAGGAATTTTGTCAGCCAGTGTGGAATAGACCATTTCTCAAGTTTTCTTCTGCAGTTCAATCTGGTCCATAGGATGAATATCTTTGGCTAAGACCTCCAAGTTTGTTCTGATGTAATCTGCTACTCATTGGGGTTGTTGGAACTTTGCCTTGAAGTAACTCATTATCATTTTCCCCTCTTTAATGTCATAAGCTGACATTAATCTCTCCTGGTTTGTTGGGGCCATTTTGAAATACTGATTGTAAATTTGAAGTATTACTGGATCATTTTTGGCCTTTATTTCTGTCAATTTCTTCTTGATATCTGAGGCTTCTTTACTTGGTGGCCTGTAGGATGATACTTTTGCACTGTGTTGTCTTTCTAGCTCCTACCTCTGCGAGCTAGTGGGTGTTCCTCTCAATGGGGAACTTTGCTGGCTAACTACCCTTTCCACTCTTTGACTATCTATAGTTTCTTCAATAATTTCCTCTTCTGAAAGAGGATTCAGTCTTTGCCTCTTTGTCCCAGGCTGTCCTATAGGTCCACTGGTGGGGGTAGTGGATTCCTTGTCCCTCTTTTTATTTCTTCCCTCATTTAGAGGAGTTTGCAAAATTGGACTTTCTGCTACTTTGTTTTGAGCTGGAGCAGTTGGCACTTGACCCTATTTTTTGGAAACTCTGGTTTGATCTATCATTGTAGGTTGTTATGTGGTCTCTACTTCCTTACCTTTCGATGTTCCTGTGGCTTGTATGTTGACTTCTTATGGGGGCTGTTGAGAAGTTCGAGCAGTGGATATACTAATGGCTGATTTTTGAGACAATTTGAATGGTACCTACCCAAAAGAATCCAAGTCAAGGGTTTTCTCAAGATCTCTCATAGCATTTTCCATTTTGACGTGTTCACTAACCTCTTCTACTAGGGTTCCCTCTATCCATTCATCCTGTTAACACTCAGGTTGTTCCCTGTTTCCTAAAGGGAATACGGCCGAGGTAACCACTAACAAATCTTGTAGCTACAGGTCCTAGCCTACCGGTAGCCAGAGAGGGCTCTCTCTTTATAGTTTAGCTTTGTTTGATGAGTGTTCTAGACTAGTTAAGATGCACTGTTTGTTTGAATTTGGTGGGTTGGTGAATTCCTTTAGAACTGAAATATAGATTTACAGGACAGTTGGTTCCATTGGGCAATGGAGTTGAGATATTTGTGCTCTTGAAAGTGAATCTTTGGAGACAAATTGTTGCTGCAGAGCAAGTTAGGCATGTGTGAAAACAATATATCAGATTTGTTGGTGAAAGTGGGAATTTAGTGAGTGAAAGGCAGTTAAGAATCTTTCACTATGGTAGTGAAGAAACATGAAAGTAATGCTTAAGAGCAGTTAAGAATTCTTAAACAGTATTCACCATTGTTGTAAGAAGAGCTTCGGCGTAAATCACATGAGAAAGACCTTTGTCGACGCGTTTCGAACCAACAAGTGTGGTTCATCGTCAGGACAAGTTGAAGACAGATCAGGCATAGCAAGTTAAATAGACAGAGCAGAGACTCTAACGACTATAAAACGGCTATAATTGACCCTAGGACCAAGGTAACAAATTATAATAATAAATTTAATATTTTTATTATTTTCATACTATTAATATTATTTTATTTCTAGAAATAAGTAAAATTAGTATCACACATAATATATTAAATAAATATCTTTATGTATTAATAAATTAATACTAATGGATATCTTGATGCTATAGTGGTAGCGTCACCCTTCAATGCTTCATCAAACATGATGCTTACCATATTGCCACAATCAATCCCTGTTTCAAAAAAGAAACCACGCATATCATCAACATAATGTTCATCCACACTATGGTGGGATATCCGAGCATGCATGTGCTCATTGTCAATTTCAACTTCACCAAATCCATCAGCTGCGACTGGATTCACCAATTGACATATCACTTTGCAGTAATCATCCACATGTGTTTCTTCATACTGGGATTCACCATCATCTACATCATCCACGTTAAAATGGATTCCTTAAGCATTAATATGCTTTTGCTCTGCTTCACAAACAAAGGCTTCAACTTCTCTCTCTGCAATCTTTGTTGCATCTTCCTCATCCATATGCATGCCTGCATAATGGGTTTCAATTTTATGGCCTTCATAACCATCATCCACTTTTGAGTGAGGTTCTCCAAGCTCTATTTTCCTCTCAGAGTCTTGTTCATATACTCTCAGATTTGTGGTTGACTCTTCTTTGCTTGTGACATAACATGTTGTTGCATGTTACTCTCCTTTGTGACACACTTTGCTTCCAAGATCTTTCATGCTTCCTTGGAAGTTATAGCTTTTGCTACCTTGCACAAACACTTCTCATCCAATGCATATTTTATAAAATTCAATGCTAAAACATCACAAATTGCATCATATGGGTTATTAGATTCATACTCAATTAATTCTTTAGCTCTAAGAAAAGTTAGCATCTTGCTAACCCAATAATCACTTGTAAACATAGGAGGTGGTAGCAGATCAAAGCTACACCAATCACCCTCGATTTCTTCTTTGTCTTCTGCTAGACTTCTCAGTTCCTCGACTGCGGCCTGAACCTCTTTAGCCATGGCAATGATCTTTTCCTCTTCTTTTTTTAATATGCTTTAGTTGCGCTTTGCGACCCATGACTACGGTCTTTCCTTTTCTTATCGCTGCTTTGCTGATTACATGAGGCTATCTTCCATATAGCCCCCAAAAAAAAATATAATTTTCAATATGCACTGATGCAGGAGCATCCAGCTCACCGTAATTGGGCAGAAATCCAACCAGGTTCAACAGCTCGTGACCGATTAAACTGTCAAGGTTTTATGGGAATAATTTTTCTTTTTATGTTATTTTACAGAATCAGCAAAAGTTAGATACCCCTTTTATTTTCCAGTTTAGGATTACTGTAGTTTCGATTGTTAATTAAAAAGTAGTTTATGTAATTAGGAAAAATAACCATCAACTGTTCCTACAAGTCTTGGAATGCCAAGTGATTATAGTTATGGATAGAAATAGAAGTTATGTAACCATTTCTGTAACAGTTAAACCAACTGCAAGCATCAACTGAAAACAGAGGGCTATAAAGCCAAAAATACATGTAACAGAAAGGGGTTCAGTTCAGGAAAAAGGAAGTTGAGTGAATTCAGAAATAGAAAATACCAAGCATTCAAAACCAGAGAAGTTACTGTCCATCTAAATTGTCTGTATAAATATGAGTTGATTTTCATTTACATTTTCATCACCTAATGAACTATTGTATCATTATAAAATATTACATTGTCATGGCTACTGTGTAAGCATAATTCACAGTCGAACATAAATCAAGCAGATAGGATTTTAACGAATTTAGAGTCACCAAATTAATAGTCTACGCACGCGGTGGAGCAACATTACAAATTTACGATGTTTCAGTTAACAACGACCGAATAGTATAACCAGTCACGCTCACGTTCGAATGCACAACAACACAAACGATGGACAAGCGAATATGCCAAGGTAACAAATAACCATACACTCTTTTCTATTAAAATTTCATTTCAATTGTCCAGAACAAAAGTCTACAGCAAAGTCGGTAGGGCCGAGTCACATTTCAGGGAATAGAGACCAGTCCAGACACGATTGAAGCAAATACGACTGAATTACAAAAACCCATGTCAAAACGAAAAACACTGAGTTAGGGTTTGTATCAGACCAATAACCAGGGGCCACGCTGGACTCCCGTACATTCCCATACAGAGTCGATAAACTCAAGACTACAGTCAATAGCAAATACAGTGATCTAATCACTCGACCAGGGGACAGGTCGTCCTCAGAAAAACAAAAACAACATTCACAGACAAACGAGTTTCAGGCCTACCGAAAAGGTGAGCAAATAACACAGCCAGAGCATAGGAGAATACGCCACCCAGGTCGCCCATAAGGACCTGCAAGGAGCCAAAGATAAATATTAGTGTATGGTAGAGGAAGAACACAGAGGAGAACAAAACTCCGTAGAGGAAATCAACCTGGAAAATGAAATTCTTACCTGGAGGACGCGAACCGAAGCCATAACTGGAACAGTGAACGAAATTGAGCGACTAGAGAGAAAAGGGGCAAGTTGGGTTAGACCCAGAACAAAGAGAGGGCGAAATTGAATCATAGAAAGAGAATGTACCTGTATTGAATTCGAAGGCGCATTTCGAGAAGCCCTGTGCTTCCAACCAAAACCAATGCCGCGTCGTGAGAAGGCAGACAAACCCAGATAGTTACCAACAAGTCGAACTTGGAATGAAAATCTCAGAGAACCAGTAATGCATACAGAAACCACACAGTGAAAGCCATATAACAGTGAACAGAGAGATTAAGTTCAAACCACAGCCGAATACAGCCAACCGATGTTACAGTCACAACTATAAGCAAGCAAATTAACCAGTGAATCCATGAATGCCAAAACCAGTGAAGTAGCAGCGTGACTTACCGAGGATTGAGCACGAAACCAGGCAAACAACCTCCACAGCTAGACAGGTTTGCTATCAAACAAATGAACATGAGAACCAGAGGTGAAACGAAGGTCTCAGACAGCATCCAGAACCAGCCAAACCACGGCACAGTACCCATAAGTTTCGTTACAGAACTGAAGAAACCACAGCATAACGCACCCATCGTTTTTCATTGCAGAGCTAACAAAACCCTCGGCGCAACAGAACAATAACCAAAGGAAGGATCGAGAGACCGCCTTTACGTTAGGGTTGAGGAGTATACCGAGGCAGGGTACTGCCATTAAGGCCCGCATTTACTACCCAGCTACCACCAACTTACAGAACCGCGGGTAAATATCTTACCTCTGCCACGTAAACGATCCGAGACATAGCATAAAGCATAAAGTGTCGCCAAGTGGGTTGGGTCCCATCAGAGTGGTATCAGAGCAGTTTGAGTTGAAGAGGTTTGGGAGAAATGGATATAGGTAGACGAGGACGAGGCCGAGGTGCTCGTAGAATGGCAGATGAGGCATTAAGAGAAGAACTCAGAGTTCTTACTGCTTGATTGGAAGCAGTAGAGGCAGGCAGGAGAATAGATCTAGAGTTAGGTGATGTGAGCGAAGAAGAAGTGGAAGTGGCAGCAGATGGGCCTGAAGGTGACTCGCCAGAAGTGAAGTTATTGAAGTCTGTATTATTGTCAAACAGCAGACCAAAACCAGAATTACCAACCTACGATGGCAGTTTATCTATCGACATTGTATTAGATTGGATTAGCGAGATGGACAAGTATTTTGAATGCGAGGAAGTTAGTGAAGACCGTAGGGTCAAGTTTGCAACAACAAAGTTGAAAGGACACGCAACCCTGTGGTGGGACAGTGTCCAGAACGAGAGAAAGAGGTTGAACAAACCTCCGATAAAAGCTTGGACGAGGATGGTAGCTAAATTGAAGGGCAGGTTTCTGCCAAGAGATTACCAAATCGCGTTACATAGGTAGGTTCAGAATTTGAGACAGAGGGGACTGACTATGAAAGAGTATACAGAGGAATTTTATCGAGTAAATTTGCGAGCTGGATACACAGAGGATACAGCAGAAAGGACAGCCAGATATGTAAATGGGCTGAGGATGGAGATTTTGGATGAAATAAGCATTTTGTCTCCCAACAATATGGAGGAGGCATACCAGAGCGCGATCAAAGCAGAGGAGAAACTTAACCGAAGACAGAATGCCCGGAGAGGACGAGGGTTTACCAGAGGAAGAGGCCAGTCCTATGGCAGGGGCCGAACTGCCAGCAACAGCGAGGAAGCCAGCAGTTCAAGGACTTCGGGAACAACAGAAAAGGGAGATGGAACGAGAGGTGGCATATCGTTTCAGCGTGGCAGAGGAAATGGCCGTGGAAAGGGAACTGGTTACCAGTGCTACAGATGCCACAAGTGGGGGCACCGCTCTTTTGAGTTCCCAGAAACGGATTAAACTGGACAGCAAGGCACGTATGTGGCACAACCGGAGGAAGCAGCGGCACCCCCTCAAGAGGCAGAAAATGCCCCAGAAACAGGAGAAGCTTTAGTGCTGCATAAAGTGTTGTTGAAGGTAGTTGATGAGAATGTTGAACAGACGCAGTGGAAAGCTCTGTTCAGGACAGTTTGTAAATCGCAAGGTAAGTGTTGTAAAATGATAATCGACAGTGGAAGTACTGACAATTTGGTGTCCACCGAGATGGTGGAGAAGTTAGGACTGAAGCGTTTGAAACACCCCAATCCGTATCGAGTTTCATGGCTACAGAAGGGGCACCAGTTACTAGTGGATGAGCAGAGTGAAGTTGAATTTCAGATAGGACGGTATAAGGATAAAATCATTTGCGACATTATGCTAATGGACGTATGTCACATCTTGTTGGGCAGACCTTGGCAATATGACAGAAAAGTGACACACGATGGGGTGTTGAACTGTTATAAGTTCGTGTTGACACCTAATCCAAAACGGATGGGTGAACTGGATAGTCATCAAGAAGATGAACTGATCTGTCATGTTTATGTATATAAATGTGTGTTAGCTAATGAATAATAAATCAGTTTTTCTCCCACTCATTCTGGAGTTACCCTGGCCTGACATGGTATCAGAGCACAGGTCCCAGGTTCCTTTTTTAGGCGTCCCTTGTAACTCCTGTCCATTGCCTGCTCTCTGCTCCTCTCTGTCCCATTTCTGGAAGAACGCCTCCCTGCCTGAAGACTGCGTACCTGACATGCGTACCTGACTCCTCTGTTGGCGCCACTGTTTGCTATGATAACGCCTCGAACTTGGTAACGCCATTGTTCTTCCTACAATCTCCGAATTCAAGCGGCATGAAGGCGCAGATACCATATACAGGTGCCCCATAGCACGAGTCCACTGATACGTTTTGAAGCTGCATTCTTGGTATGAGAGCTTTTGAAGCTGCATTCTTGGTATATGAAACATTGTTTAACATATATAAAACGTTGTCCGGCAATTTTTTTGAAACGCTGGTTAACGCCATTGGTATCAGTGTTTATTTGAAACGCTATTTAACGCTGTTTATATGAAACGTTGTGTGGCATTTTTTTAAACGCTGTTCGATACGTACTTGAAGCTGCCTGTATTAAAGATATTTGGAACGTTGTCTGACATTAACTTGTCATGCAATGTATACATGTTGTTTAAGAGTGCAATCTGGCAGTTGCAGTGTGATGGATAACTGAGCTTAGATGCTAAGATTAATGGAAGAATGTATTGGAAGGTTGAGGCAAAGCATGATGCTATTTGAGACAAGTGGCAGAGGTGCCTAAAGTTGGGTTACCATTGTTCATGTTGCAGCAAGAGGTCGTGGAAAAATATGAACGAAGGAATGTTGATCTAACTTGTGTTTGCAGAGTTGCTTGTACTAGACGGACGAGCGCCAATATGCAATGTATATGCTCTTTTGATGATGACAAAGATGTTTGTATGTTTCCTAAGATTGAGCAGTTTTTGTGAGAGGTTGTTATGTACATTGCCATGTTATGCTACTGCCGCATTTTATATGTTGAGTGCTGTTTGATACATGCAGCAGAATTTTGAATATGGTGATAAAAAGTGTGTAAACAATATATATTACAACAATATATATTACAGTGACAACAATATATATTACAGCGAAGCGCTCAAACATTTTTTTTTGCAGTGATACATGTAGCAGAATTTTGAATATGGAGATATATATATGGTGACATATGTAGCAGAATTTTAAATGATTTTTTTTTCTTCATATCAAAATCATTTTTAAAGCAGAGATATATATATGGTGATATATGTAGCAGAATTTTTCTCCATATCAAAATCATTTTTTAAAGCAGCGGAAGTTTTTTAAGAGAAATTTTTTTTTTCGCCATCAGAAGTATTAATATATCAGCAAAAGTTTTTTATATCAGCAGAAGTAACCTTTTACAGAATGCATTCAATCATCTCTATGGTAGGAATAGTTTTCACTGGCAAGGAGAACTATCCTGATTGGTCCCGGATGGTACAACACACCCTCATTTTCAATGAGCTGTGGAAAGGAGTGTGTGTCGGAGAAGGAGACAGTGAC